>OX244028.2:38602743-38808084 GCA_945859785.2 Tridacna gigas | reverse complement strand
AACAGGTGCAGGGGGTCAGGATTCTCAGTATCCATGCAGGTCCTACATAAAGGGAATTTCAGTTCGCCATTTGAACTGTTCGGGAGGACTGGGTGATACAGTCCTCTTTGGGATAATATCTTGACTTTAGCAATACCAAAATACTCCTCTATGTTCCCAAAATCTTTGGTCAAGATTTTAGGGTGACCCACGGGATACCGACAATTCTAATTCAACCAAGAATACAAGCTCGTGAAATCCACGTACTTGATCCTTTCCTGTTATTCCGTTTAACGACAGAGTTGACTCGCATTGGTACGCCCGCCGAAGAAGCTCTCTTTAGGGTCAAATCTCTCTGTCATGTCTAACTGTTTGATGAAGGTTCTCAATTCTGAATTTTGATTTCGTTCTTTTTGAAATTCATGGTCCCAAATGCACACGCCTAATTGTTCTAAATAAGCTTTCTTTTTCATAGTCAGGGCATACAATTCATCCAGTGACTGGTGGGTTAGGGGGTGACTGGTTTCTTCTCTATTATCTGAGAAACACACAGGGCAGCCATGAAGCACGCAGCCGTGGTACTCGTACGCCGTGTGTGTTTCTGCGCAGTACCCATCCAACTTGTATCGAGTTCCAGGGATGGTCTTTTCTCCTTCATTCAATGCATGTTGAATATGTACCTTGTCTTCCCGTGACCGTGCCGAGTTCTGTTTTTAAGCGTGTATCTAAATAGTTTATGCTCTAAGGTCTTTATAAATCTTTCTGCAAAGTTTGCTTTGGTTTCTGTGTTCAGGGCGTAAAAGTGGTGAATGTTTTGACCTCGTAGATATTTATTGACTTTCTTACTTCGAAACTCCATGCCTCTGTCAGTGCAGACAGTGTTGGGTTTCCTCTCCCACGACAATATGTGCGTCAGAGTGTTTGTGACATCGATCTCCTTTTTACTTGGCACCGGTTGGGCATGTGCAAATCGAGAAAAAATATCTATGCAAACAATGACATACTTGAACCCTTCATTATATTTGGACAAGTCCATCATATCCATCAGGTCTATATCCCATTGACTGTCTACACCGTTCACAATAACTCTGGACCGTTTAAACCGGCGTCTGGCCCCTCTCGTTAAAGAATAGGACTCTTGATCTTGTAAACATTTTCTTATTCTGTGGCTACCAATGGTGTATTTTCCTTGGGCCCTTACATACTGATATAATTTCTCTGGACCTAAATAACTAGCAGGGGATTTTGGGTCGAAATAAAGAGTGGACAAATAGGTGTTCCAGTCTGACATCTTTTATTAATTTATACAAGCATAATGCATTCTTACAACAAAATAACTATAATACAACAGAATATAAAGGACGTCTATTTTCCTCTAAATACAAATTTAAAATATCAATAAGTCTCTCAGCACCCTCTCTGGCTTCTCGTCTTAATTGCCTACATCTCCACCACCACTCAAAGTCATTTATCAACATCACCGCCACAAAAACAAGTCCGAACATGTCTATCGTCTCACAAATAAATTGGCTCCAGTGTTACTATTTGACCCAAATCCAAAGGATGGGATATTTCCACCGTTTTGTCCAAATGAAGGGGTGAATCCTGACGTTGTCTGATTGTTCTTGCTCGCTGTCTCAAATCTAAAGTCACCTACAGGTTGCACCAAGTTCTTGTTTTCGCTTTTATAGCCCTTCATTTTTAAGTAAATACACGTTGGAGACCATTTTTCGTGTTCTACCCAAGGGTCGTCCGTCGATTCCCAGGACATAACGTTGACTGAACAAGCGAAGCAAGTAACCTTGTCGCTACTTCCAGTGTAATAAAAGCCGCCTTTTGATAAGGAAACGCGATCTGGAGTTATCTGCTTTGACCAGTCTTGAAACGTTCTTAATCTATCTTCATAAAACATCATATTTGGCTTGGAAAACTGGTTCACTTGTACCGAATGACTCTGCGTAAGCAGATCCATGTTCATAGTTCAAAGTACTTTTCAGAACTGACAACTGGAAGAAAGCAGAGCCCAATTTATATAAAGTACCTGTCGCTGATTGGTTGTTATTTTTAGAAATTCTCCGTTGTCTTCTGTCCCGTCTGTTACCTCTGGGGAGTTGAAAGGGGTATTGTTTTGATATCCTGCTTAAGTCAGACACTCTGACGACTTGAAAAGGGATTACCTTGGGGAGTTGAAAGGGGTATTGTCCTGATATCCAGTCTTATATCATTAGAACCCAGTCTGAGGGCAATGGGTCAAACCACAAAGCATCGAGTACAGTTCATATTTTATTTCATCATACAATTCAATAGAATCACATGACATACATACATTAGTATATACAGTACATTCATGTCATACATGATCAACTTCACAAATATATACAAATAAATTTGAATCTGTTTTTTGGCGCGCTTTTCTTGTCTTTTAGATAAGAGTCTGATTTCCGATTGGTACGCTATATTTAGTAACAGTTTCTGATTGGTCCGTTATATTTAGTAACAGTCTCTGATTGGTTACCAGTTTATACAGTCATTGGGGTTACATTCCGGGCACTGTAGCATCCCTATCTGGTTCATATGGTCCGACTGTAAGTAACACGGGACCACTGCGTCTAGTTCGGGTAGGGTCTTTCCAATCTCAGGTATCAGGTCTTTGAGGCGTTGATATTCTAGTGGTCGTAAACACAACCCCTTTTTTGTGGGTACTACTTTTTCTTTCGGTTTCCAATATTGTCTCATGTCCACACATTTGCTGCCTTCAGTTATTGTACAATATACATTGCCTCCCAAGTGACAGTTGTAGTCCGTTTTATCTGTCAATGCCTGATCCACGTATTCTATAGTGTCGACCCAGTTTTTCCAACGCATCAGGGTTAAACTGATACCTTTCTTGGTGGGTTTTTCGTCTTGCCATTCTCTTAAGTCCACGCGCCTCACCCCCTTCCATTCTGTCACCTCTACTACACGTCCATTACCCAAGTTTCCTCTGAAAATAGACATGTTGTCAGTTGTAATTCTGAAATCAGAATGAAGAATAAGGGCTGTTTGTCTTATTTATACACACAGAGGCCTCATTCTGATCTATGTTCATTTCCTTGGTCTCTCATTTGATTGGTCCGCTATATTTAGATATGTGATCATCAACTATATTTAGAGTCATTACATCACTATCTCTATTCTTATTGGTCCGCTTTATTTAGAAGAATTATGTCATACCTATATTTAGATGTAGGAAAAACTTAAGAGTAATATCTTTCACTATGCATAAGTCATTGTGGTTCAATGGGTAGTGGAAAGCGTTCTAGACCTTTCTAACGAGCCTAAATTCACTCAAATCGGTCAAGGCATAAGGGAGTTAGAAGCGATTTTACGCATGAGTGAGTTTCGTTCCGGTTGGTTGATGTCATCGTGTAGGTCTCGGTGAGACCATTCCAACGGTACAACAATGATCAAAATCGGACCAGACATAAGGGAGCTAGAGCAATTTAAAGATTTTGGATGCCTTTAAGGGGCAGATAATAAGGGGGAGATCACTCGAATCATTAACGACAAACTTTAAACCCATGTATCTCGAGAACAAATAGAGCTAGACCCCTATATGTGTATATTTTCTGAATCAGCGTGATCAGACCTTTCCAACGGTACCAGTTTTATTTGAATCGGAGTATGTTGAATTTTGAGGGTTTAAATCCGCTCTAATGATCTAGTTCCATGCTGGTTAAAAATCGAACAGTGAACTTAGGGTTCAAATAATAGCTGAGGATCTGTTCTAACGTTTGAGATGGTTTATAGAAAAAGTGTCAGTGTAAACAGTTGTCCTAGAAGCTAAAAACGGTTGCGTGGTTTAACAGTTTTATTTGGTTTTCAAAGGCCTTTAATATTTAAGAAAAGTAGCCTGAATACAGTATGTCCCCAGATGATGAACCCAGACTGGACCCAGATAACTTCTGAGATGGAATCGTCGGTAGAAACGAGAACTAAAACTTCGGTAGATCCCTCAAAATACTATCTACCATCGAGCTATAAGTTGCAGCAATTTAGGGGAATTTTTCCGATATTTTAAAGATCTTGTAAAAACATTGGCCCACGTTCTTTTCAAAATGAAATTAAGCCTAATCCAAGTCCACCAATATTGACATATAGGGCTCAACAGCCCTGAAAGACTCCTTTTCATGTAAGCACTTGATAAAACTTGTTCATTCTTGCTTTAGCTACTGACAAGAACAGATTTATTTTAAACTTTTTCTCAAAATGGATTTCAAGACCATATTTACCGGAATTAGTGTGCTATATTTCTATATTGAAGTGTGTATTGGGGAATTAAATGCCTTTTTGCAGGATAGATTTGGAAGTTATCGATTTGGTAAATATTTTTATTATTTAATTATTTCCATAAAATTTAGGGGCTGTGATTTTGTCATTTGAATGTATGCAGAACAAGAAGGATATTAGGTAAAAAATCTGAAATTTAAAAGTGTACTGATTTATTACGTATAAAATTCGTATTTGCATACTAATTGACCAGTTGAGATGAAAAATTATATTTCATGTTATATTCACCTGCATTTTGTCTAAAGCCTTACCTTAACATGTAAAACAGATACTGAAAGTGAATCTCAATAGGCCAATGTCCGTACTTCCGTCCCTAAATAAACAAAAATCAGACAGTGTGTCGGCATTAATAATGGCTTATAAAACGTGTTCAGACACGTATGTGGATTGACGCATGCGCGCGAGTCATATCGGAAATACTCCTTTGTCATTTGAGTTCAGGACGTTGAAGAGACAACATCGAAGGTACTGTTTTTTCTTTTATTCTTCGGAATTTTTGGAATTCTTTGTGAGAAACTTCAAAGAGCATGGATGTGTCGTTAGACCGACTTAACCTTATAGACTTGACCGAGGGTCGTAGTAAGGTTAGGAATCGGCTCTTTGACTTGGTGTGGCGTTAAAGATGAGTCTAAGTGGGAAAATCTCCGTCTCGTAAAAGGGCCTGACCCTCAATGCCCGCGATCATTACTAGATAGAGTATACAAGTCAGCTCTGTATACTGTTAGGGTACTCGCTTATACGACTCATTTTTAAAGCTATTTCTCTCCAAATTTATACCCACAAAGAAAAATCAATATTGTGCCAAAAAGCACATTTAAATAAATGGTAGTTTAAAAAAGAAAATAGGTGATCCAAAATGGCTACTGGTCTAAAATAAAAATTAGGTCATCCAAAATGGCTGTCCAAAAAGCACGTAAAAAAAAAATAGGTCATCCGAGATGGCCGCTGGTCTAAATATCCTTATATGCAAATGAGTTACTAAAAATAGTAACTAGGTCATCCAAGATGGCGCCCGTTTGTTTACAAGCAATCAGCACCATATCCCGTCCATCCTATCATCTTATTAAATTGTTTTTCAAAATAATGTCTTCCTTTTTCGATTTTATTTTCAGTAGGGTTCTGGATGCAGCATTTGACAATTGACATCATAATCTGTTTATTAATAAATACAGACACATGCTGAAAATATTCTGGTTGATACAAATGCTTCTCCAATACGTGGTATGATAAGGTAAACTTCATTTTGAAGAATGATCCCATACTTACGTCTGGACCCTATCTTGGATTGAATCTACTCCCTGATTGGTCGATGCGTCCTGTAATCTGATTGGCTAAGAATCCTGGCTTTGGATTGGCTGAATTTCAATCCGTTTTAGGGGTTCAAGCTCGAGGTTCTTTTGTTGAATAGGCTATTGTCTGACCTTCCAGTCCTATGTCAACAGAAGCCAGGCACGCTGTCGACTTGAAAAGGGATTAAGTTTGACAGTTAAATAGACCATTGTTCGTACTTCCGTCACAAAATAAACAAAACCAGACAGTATGGCGGCATTAACAAAAGACCATTGTTCAGATATTCCCTCTTATAGCTGATAGCTAAATATAGTTGATGATCGCATATCTAAATATAGCTTCACGCATGCGCATCCTTCTACCTTAGACTCTGTTCTGGACTTAAGGTCTCATTTGAAAGTAGGACCTTGAGGAGTGCACATCAGAGAGAGGTAAATTTATTTATTTATTTATTTATTTATCGTCTGGTAAGGAAAGGGCCTGACCCTCAATGCCCTCGAGTATTTACCAGCGCGAAGTATACACGTCAGCTCTGTATACTGATCCCGATCCAACATGGCCGATCCTTATCCACACTTTGACCAGGGAACTTCGTGGAGCTGTAGGTAAATTATTATTTATTTATCGTCTGGTAAGGAAAGGGCCTGACCCTCAATGCCCGCGAGTACTTACCAGCACGAAGTATACAAGTCAGCTCTGTATACTGATCCTGATCCAACATGGCCGATCCCGATCCAACATGGCCGACCCTCATCCAAGATGGCGAACTCCCCATACCCGCCGCGAATACCAATGACACACCAACAACTCCTTATATGCAAATGAGTTACTAAAAATAGTCACACGATGGCCGAAAGTAGGTCAAGATAGCCACCGATTACGTCATCTTTGTTTGCATTTAAACCGGCCCCTATACTACTCTCACAAATGACTGAATCGTGAGGTAGACTGGTCCTTGGACGTGCAGAAAATTGACTAATAGCAAAAAGTTTCGGCTCAGGCCAGCCTGCGCGGAATGCGCAGGCTGACCTGGGTCGATACTTTGTTTTTTTTCTTTGCAGATGCATTAAGCCCCCTTTTAACAGAGCGCCGCTCATTTGTTTACATGGATTAGTTTTAATTTGTACTTTCAGAGTTATGGCAGTTTTTGGAGATCCAAGTGAAATGTCACATAAGTGTAGCTGAAATGTTTGTTTTACCCCGCCGTTTCAATAGTTTTGCAAAGGCGACTGTTCACATTATTCATTTTCATGTCCCTTTTTTGTCATTGACTGGTGATTGATTGTGTGCTGTTTAACGCCCTCTTCAACATTATTTCAGTTATAAAGCGGCTATCAGTGCACGTATCCATGATTTTCTGGAGTTTCTTCTACCAGCACTCCGCACAATATTCCCAAACCATTGGCTGCTTTCTCATATGACCATCGACGAAACAATGATCAGCGATGGGAAAGGAAAGAATTCTGTCGCAATGACTATCATTAATCCCCAGCATTCGAACCAACGACTCCCTGTTCCCACGTCTTATACGCTACCGACTGCACTACTGGGGGTTTGGCCGCCCCCCTTTTTTTTTACACCAGTATCCCTTGAAATGTTGGGTCCAAGTGACATATTACATGAAGGTAGTTGTTTTGTGGTTACCTGGTCATCTCAATATCATATCAATTATTTTACGGTGACAGCTCATAACTCTATCTACATGGCTTTATTTTCAAAGATTACTTCTTAATGCGATGGAAATATGATTCAAATTCAACTTGGGCCCCAGTGCAGTGTTACATATAGATAGCTGGATTGTTTGGTGTTTATCCCGTCGTCTCTATGTTGTTCCAGTGATTGACTGGCGTTAGTTCGGATTTTAATTTCTATGGCCCTTATTTCAACCAGAAACTCTCGTTGGCACTGTTAATGGGTTCCAAGTGCAGTGGTACATAAAGGAGGTTGAACTGTTTTATGATTTAGCGCACTGTCTCAAGATCGGTTAAATTATTGAACGGCGACGTCACCTCACATGTTCATTTTAGTGGCCTATTTTTTAACCGGTCTCGAAGTAAGAGATGTCTTCAAGTCGAAACCTTTCCATGTAGAGGCTCCCTTACCCGATTATGGACACCTATTGTAGCACTCTCCCTCAACAAGGGCTATCAGCACTTGGTGAACACCTATGTTGCTTCAAGGATGCAAAACTGTTTTGAACCAGTGCTTTACAAGTCAAATTATTCAGACCCATGGGAAAGCCCATTCGCTTAATCATGATTGCATAGGAGGTGCCGTAAAGAAACGTTGTTTTGACATGTTACTGTACCATTTAAAATATTTTCATCTTCTTTTCGATGTTATTCGTTTGACTAATTTTTTTTACAGTTAGATAAGGAGGATCCTATACTCTTATTTGGCTGTGCGGCTGCATTGTTGTTAGATTCGACGCGATCTGGTCCGTATTCACCAACCATTCTTCGGTATAATCTTAATCCTACTCTTCAAGAATTTCTAAATTTTAAAGTAAGACAACTTCTGATTGGCTAAACCAAATGGTTTAGCCAGTCACAGGTTGTGTTACTTTCAAATTTAGAAAAGTCTGGAGAATAAGACTAAGAACGTTCTAAAGAATGATTGGTGAATACGGACCCTAGGCAGGATTTTCACCCAAGACATACCGCCCTCGAGATAAGCATACTTACTTTAAAACCACAGAAAGCTGGTCAATGCAGTAAACTGCGAATTAAATGATGATTAAACTATAAGCAATTGCAGCATGATAAATATCGCAAAAAGCTGAGAGAAATTCAAGTACAAAACCGCGGCAGTGGAAACAAAAATATGTCACTTAACTCGTTTTGCGCCAAATATATTAACTCGAACTCTTTTGACGGTTGAATATATATATGAGCCATGCTGTTTGAAAAGGGGATTTATTACATCTGCAAAAAGTAACTACCAGGTCAGCCTGTGCGGCATGGGCAGGCAGACCTGGGTCGAACCATGTTGCTTCTGGTAAATTTTCTGCATATACAAGGACCATTCTAAGCCATGATTCAGTCGGTTATTGGACAAAATGGATTTTATTGATGAAAAATTATACGATGACGAGTCTGGCTTAGTGCAATACGGAGATGCAAGACAGAGCGCAGCTAACATACTTCAGGTTTGGCTAAACAGGTGGACGCTTTATATGTAAGATCAAGGTACTTATTCTGTAGAACCTAATCTTGATCCATGCAATCCGCAGTAGCTCGTTCATTTGTCTATGGCACTGAGAGGGTGATTGACGTGGACCAGGGGCTGTTGTCAACAACCATTTCAAAGATTGTTCTTTTTTATTTACTTACAGCATGTGCTTGGAAACTTTTCTTATGATTGAGACTAGTCTTAGATTAATAAAAAAAACCCAAAAAAACCCAGGAAAATCTGGGCAACCTAATCCACAGATAACAAATGGATCGTCTAGGAATTATAGCTGTGGCTACATATCACTCGTTTTCATATTGTTTACATTTTTAAATGGTTACTTCCGGTACAGAGAGATCCGACACTTTATGAAGTCGTTATATATAACTGATGCTGTTGTTTTCTTGGGCTTTGTTTTGTTGATCACGCGCCAGAAAGCACTGTCATTACTAATGAAAGAAACCTGTTAGTCATGTTTTCAGAATAACTTTCCAAGAAGCTTGTTAGTCATATTTTCTGAATAACTTTCCAAGAAATACACTCTCATGTTTTGTTTGTACAGTTAAACTTGCGTGAAGCAAGCACCCAAGGAACACTCAAAATGCGCATCCGTAAAGGCCCAATAGCGGCCAAAAGTAAACAATACACCTGTTAAAATGCATTTTAGATCATACCATTTAAAAGTATGGAAATAATTGTGAGGATGACAATCTGTTGTTATGCGATCGGCCCAAGATTTAGTCGCTGGTGCAAAAATGAATTTTGACACCAGGTAAAAAGTAAACAAAAGGTAGGGAGATCTAGTAACCTTTTATCCAAATGCAGATATAAGTCAAAAAAGCTTGCGACTCTTGAAGTTTTTGTGCGAAAATAAAGACAGCTGAAGATCAAACTCTTTCACAGGAAGTAATTTTCGCACCGGGATTTTTGATATTTGATTTCCCATTGGACGTCAGTTCGAAAGACTGTGGAATCTTTGTGTCTTCTATGATCTTTCGTTTTGATCTTGACAATAATTTGTCTTCAATACGTGGTGTTCAAGAGAAGAACCCAACACTTGAACAAACAAATTCTCATACAGATCTAATTTTATCACACAAAACCTTGTCTTTCTGTGTACTAAACCCATGACCTACTTTTGATAATACACGAGTGTATTATTGCTTTTTTGAGTCCCCTTTCTGGTAATTTCATGTCACGAGTCAAGAAAGTGTTTCATATCTACTTTCGGTGTACATGTCAAAGCTATCTACTTGTATATGTACGTATTTCAAACAGACCTACAACTATAAAGATAGACCTGTGAAAGGTATATAGGCTAAAGGTGATGATGCGGGATACTTTTTTGTCTATCGTTCGTTCTAGGTAATAAACAGATTCTTACATTCGTGTTTATGTAGTACCATTTTTATCAAAATCGTTGAATAAAATGTATTTGATGCTCGACAAGGCTCGAGTCACACCGTTTTAGTGAATGCGTTTGATAAAAATGAGAATACATAAACACTCATGTAAGATAGTCTATATGTGTAATGTAAGAAACTAAAGTCTTTAACCAAAAGGATTTCTCTACCATATAAACAAAGTTTCTCTTTCCTTGATCTGTATAATTTGTTATGTACATGTATATCTATACCCAATTTTATTTTTAGATTCATTCATTCATTCATTCGAGCTAAGATACTCACGTAGTATTTGAGTATATCGTTTGTTTTTTGTCCATACTTATTTACGCATATGTTATTAATTTATTTATATGAGCCATGCTCTGTGAAAAAGAGGCTTAATGCATCTGCGAAAAGCCTCGACCCAGGTCAGCCTGCGCAGTCCGCGCAGGCTGACCTGGGCCGTAGGGACCAGTCTACCTCATAATTAAGTCGGTTGTTAAAAAAAGTGGCTATCTTGGATCCTTAATCTTGTGATGACTTCCTTGGTACAATGCATCATGGAGATGCATTAAGCCCCCTTTTGCCAGAGCATGGCTCACATGTATCTTGACGATGAAACCATTGTGTTCAAGTCGTAATCATGAACAAATTTTCTATTCTGGTGTGTTCAGTCTTTGATAATGGATGTTATACTATATCACAGAGAAGCATCCACGTCATCCAGTTTCCTTCTTCGTTTCAAATTTGGTTTTACCGTGACATTAGTCCTTATGGTCATAGTAAATAAATGAGCCATGCTCTGAGAAAAGGGGGCTTAATGCATCTGCGAAAAGTACTTTGGGTCGTATTCATCAACCATTATAAACTATAGCCTATATTTCAAGAATTTTCGACACATAAAGCTAACACAATTTCCTATTCGCTAATCCAAATGAGCCATGCTCTACGAAAAGGGAGCTTAATACATCTGCGGAAGGTATCGATTCAGATCAGCTTGCGCAGTCTGCGCAGGCTGACCTGGATCGAAATTATGGATCCATAATTATGTGATGGCTTGAATGCTACAATGTATCACGGAGATGCATTAAGCCCCGTTTTAAAGAGCATAACTCAAATATTATCATTTTCAGTATTAGCTCTAGGCTAGGCCTATATACACCAATCATTCTAGATAGCATTCTTAGTCTGATTCTCAATTTAGAGAGTTAAGCAGTTACTGATTGGCTAAAACATTTAGCCATGCTCTGACAAAAGGGAGCTTAGTGCATCTCCGTAATACATTATACCAATCAAGCCATCACATAATTATGGATCCATAATAGCCATTGATTCAACAACCGACTTCATCATGAGGTAGACTTGACCTTGGAGACACAGAAAATTGACCAATGGCAAAAGTTTCGGCCCAGGTCAGCCTGCGCGAACTGCGCAGGCTGACCTGGGTAGGTACTTTTGGCAGATATATCAAGGCCCCTTTTCACAGCGCATTTGGTTTAGCCAGTAACAAATTGTGTTATTTTTATGTTTAGAAAATTCTTGAAAAATAGGCTGCAGTTTATAATGGTTAATGAATACGACCCAAGGTTTCTTTCAACGAGTCATTTTGTGGCCATGCAATAAGTTTAGGTTGTCGTTCTTAGCAATCGAAAAAGGACGAGTTTTTATCAAACAGAAATGTGCCAGTATCAGACTGCTTATCACTGTCAGAACATAAATTCTGAACTTTAATCTGTCCGCTTTATATTTCTAAACATAATTATTAATTTTACATCAGTTGAGAAAGAAGTCCTTGCAACTTATAAGATCTACTAATCTCTTTCGATTCTGCATCCTGGAAACTACCCCAGTACTCGTGCCGAATGTGTAGCCCAATGAATAATCCCAAACTTGACACCCGTTGCCGGGAATCGAACTCGGAACCTTTTGGTTGTGAGGCCGACGCTCTACCTCATGACCACGGATACCACCGCTTTGGTTAGATATTCTAGGAAACATAACCTGGAAACTATAAAATATGTTTATTTCTTACTTTTCCATAATTATTCGACGATCTAAGGAGCAAACAAACCTGAAAGTCGAGCACATGTGTTAAAGAAACGTTTATCTGTAATTTTAGGCGATTATCCTTAATTGTTATGTACCATTATGGCGCCCTACAACGTAAGATATTAACTTTTCGTGTTTCCGTTTGGGAATTATGTGAGACACTTTGTGTCGTTCAGACGATTGCCTGTCGCTAACCGTGTGATACAAGTTACACATTAAGCGTATCCTTGAGAAAGTTCCTTCGTGGTCTTTAAACTTATAAAAAAAAAGACAACAGAACACGTAACTCGCAACAAAAGGGCAAAACAGGGATATAGCCAATGAAACCAACGTGTCAAATTCGATGCCATAGCTGAGACCACTGAATGTAGAAAACTGGACGTCCGACATTACAACAGACTGCTGGAAACCTTCACTAAACAGTCCCGTGTTTCAATGTGTCTACAGATTGAAAACATAGTAGGAAAAGGAGTAACCCGTAGTTCCCCTCTTTCCACAGTGTTTTCTATAACAGACCTACGGCTGATTTCTTTCAATTTCGAAATGTTGCTGTTTGGTAACGGACTCATCTTTTACTGAGTTTTTAACAATCGTGAAGAAGGAGACTGTTGGAAACATCGTGCGGAAAAAAGAAAAAGCAAATGCTGGTACGAGTCTGAAATTTGTCTTTTGTTCACGTATTAACACTACCTTCATAATCTACCACAAAATTCTCCTAACACTGCATCGGATGGACAAATTTGCATAATACGATAAGCTATGCGTAAAGGTGGGTTAGAGCGTTTGATCGTAACACTGTACCTAGAACTGCATCGTTGGAATGGAACATTGTCTCAAGGTAGGTATGTTTACAAGATATAGAGGATATATATATATATTTTTTTTCGATGAAAGATCGAAATTTATTTCATTGAGGAACATCATTGGTAATGCTGGTATTTTCACTTGTGGCGCAGCCACGAGTGAAAATTTTACCGTATGAAGTTAATTCGATGACATAAATTTTGACCTTTCACCAAAGAAAAAATTCTATTCATTTCATGCTTCTAACCCCTTTTTTTGTTGTTAGGAGTTGGGACTTGCGAAGTACAGGGGAGCTCTCGGTATTTTCCTACTGGTGAGTTCATCAATCGGTAAATTCAGTGGTCGAAACGGTAAAATTATGAAAGCATAATTCACCATCATTTCCCGATAACTTTACGTTGTGATACAAGTTAAGATTTTCCGTTAGGCGTGTAGCCAGGCAGAAGCACTGAAGCCCCTGGCTTCAGAATTGATTTTAGCAAGTACAGTAGCTCCTTCTCGGGAAAAAAAGAGGTGCACGAAATAGCCAATGACGTGACTCGACCCATGCCTTAGCCATGGGCTCCATTTTTGCCATATTCCTGGCTATGCTACTGATAACGGTCACGGACAACACCCAACAAAGTGGGGAAGGGGTTTGAAAGGTTCCCAGTAACATTGTTGGCAATGCCTTTTCGTGAAATTGCGTATTTGTAAATGTACGGCAGGTGATATTTTATATGACAACATTCTGCACATCTTCATCAAAATATTTCATCCTTAGACTGCTAAGTGCGACTCAAGGACCTTTTGCAGACAGAGTAGATTAAGATCAGACTGCACAGTACGTGCAGTCTGATCTTGGATCTACACTATCCAAAAAGGAGATATCTTTTCCCCCCAAAATACCCGTTTGAAATAGCAAAACCTTGGTTTTTACTATCAGCTTGAAAGTTTCATTTCACTTATTTAGCAGGACAGAGGTTACCCGAGAGAAGCAACAATTGTTTTCAACGCTGTCTGCCGCTAGACTGGTTCTAGAGGGGTTGTGAGCGTTCACTTTTCTATTTCAACCATGACAGTATTCTGGGATTGGAAAAATGAAGCTAAACCCTTAATCTGCTAAGTGCGACTCACTGCCCTTTTGCGAATAGTGTAGATTCAAGATCAGACTGCACAGAACGTGCAGTCTGATCGTGAATCTACACTGTCCGAAAAGGAGGTATTTTTCTCCAAAAAAATAAGTTTGAAATAATATTATTCAGGTTTTTACTATCGGCTTGAAAGTTCTGTTTAACCTTTTTAGCGGTATAAAGGTTGATATCACGAAATCATAGTTTATACGTTCCAACACCGACTTTTTTTCCATGTTCTAATCTACGTTCCCCTGTGCCACATTTCAATCCCACAGACAATAGCCGATAAAAACAAAGTATCCACAAAACCCATTTTATCCATTATGGAGCAATATTGAACGTTGTTGGATGGATTTACGATATCCGGTTCTCGTATTCTGATAACGATATCCAAGATTACCCTGAACGATCAGGAACAATATAACACGATGAAATGGTTTTGGGTGGGGTTTTATGTAATAAAGTCACGGTCGCCAGTTCACCTTTCTGTGCATTCCTGAATAAGTTTTATCCATGATGGAGAATGATTTACCCACCTTCTAATCAGATCAAAATAACACTGTGCATTGGCAACTTGGAGTTTAGATACCACCATTTAAGATATGTACAACCCATTACATCTTATATACAAAATAACACGGTACACAAAAATCTTGAAGGTTAGTTACCGGTATCTACTGTTACCCTTCTTTTACCTTTAACACTCATTTACGGACAATATAACACGATATTAGAGTGATCCGGAGTTAAGATACATGTATCTCTCATTACCCTTCATACCCAAGAACAATAGAATACGGTACATGAAAATTTTAGAATTTAGAAACCCGTATCTCACATCAAACACCCCTTTATACTGCGTACTAACTTTGTTGAGAAAACAATTTTAGTAATTCGAGAAATGTTTCCAAAAACTACCGACAGAGCAGGTTCGTTTGTATGTGGTAATTCCTTACATCCGTTAGATTTTTATTGGTCAGACAACGTAAGTGAGCTCCAAAAAGTAGGTTTTTGTTCGGAAATTGATAGTGCGCGCGCGCATGTGTGTGTGAGAGAGAGAGGCAGTCTGGACCAATCATGTAAATCACATAAAATGACGAAAGTGCACAAAACTTGCACCGAAATTTCCTAGGACAAGCCGAAAGAGAGAGGCAGGTCGGCAGGCATGCACGTACACATGACACATGCATACAGACAGTTTGTACCTATCCGATAGATATCTGATATAGACTTTTCTTCTGTTATTTCATGTAATACGAATAGTAGAATCGCCAACAAGACATTTAAAGTAACAGACAACAGGCTTCTTCATTACATGATGTGGATAACAAAAAATTTTGCAATGTAAAATATTCCGGTTTACGGGAAACGAAGTACCTTATCATTGACATAAAGCCTCGGAGGACCTCTGCGAAATAAATCAATTTTGTGAAACTGTTATACATTGTTCTTGGCAATCAAGCACAGCTAAACAGATTCGATCGTTAGAATGGGTAGAAAACATTGTACGGAAATAGAGAAAATCACAGTAACCAGTTTTTCCACATTGTTTCCGAAATAATTCTTAAAATTTTCGACTGCTTTAAGAGAGAAAAAGGGTTATTTTTGTTTGCTAACTCATTTTGCTTGCTGAAACAAAATCTACTCGGATAAATTCGAAAGTATGTATGTACATGTATACAGGTATACGAGTACAGAAGGATTAATCAAGAAAATTAGTGCTTAATGTATGAATCCATGAAAAAACAAACATTGTGGCAAAAGGACTAGTTACTCCTTACGACGCAATAAAGGAAAAAGTCACCTTCGGGCAGCATTGATTTAATCTTTGACCACACAATGCCGAGTTCAACAGCCATGACAGAGACTGCTTTTGAAAACATTGCTGGAAAATGAGAAAATGTTGCATTTTAATTGTCGCCTGCACTTGTTTTAAATATGGACGAAGATAGAATTATATTGCCCGATCGAGAGTTAACCCTTAAGCTGCTAAGTGCGACTCATTGACCTTTTGCGGACAATGCAGATCAAGATCAGACTGCACACAACGTGCAGAACGTGATCTTAGATCTACACTGTCCGATAAGGAGATATTTTTGCTCCAAAAATAAGTTTGAAATAACATTATTCTGGTTTTTACTTACGGCCTGAAAGTTCTATTTAACTCTTTACCAAACGACAAAATTTAAGACCAGTCCAATTTGAAAGCATTTGCAGACAACAACAACAACAACAACAAAAATGTGACTCAAAAATATAACTTTGATTTGGAAAGGGGAGAAAACATTGTGGGAAAAGGAGAAAATGCTGGTTACCAGCATTTTCTCCTTTTCCCACAATGTTTTTAAAAGGTCTCTTTCTTAGGGTCGTTAAAAATCGGGATTGTGTGGTAAAGGGTTAACTTATTTAGCAGGATAAGGGTTAACGTGAAATACTCAAGTATCGATCCAACCATTTTATCATCGATCTGACACACATTGGTCAATTACTTGCGTTACTTCCTCTGCAATACTGTAATTGTCCCGGACCCATTTTCACTAATCACTCCTCACTCCTTCACTACTAATGACGACTTCGTTACCTTTTGCGGACAACGTAGATCAAGATCAGACTGCACAGAACGTGCAGTCTGATCTTGATCTACACCGTCCGTTACTCTGTTTATAAACTATGACGAAAATCGTTTTCAATAGCAAGGGAAATTTATGTTTAGAGCTCGGAAAAAAAGTGGAATTTCTGGAGTTAGTAGAGAAAGAGTTATGTCCCCTTATCTTGCTAAATAAGTCAAATGAAACTTTCAAGCCGATTGTATTAACTCGAATGTTGCAATTATGTACTTATTTTGTCTTGGGGGAAAATATCTCCTTATGGGACAGTGTAGATCTAAGATCAGACTGCACGTTCTGTGCAGTCTGATCTTGATATACACAGTCCGCAAAAGGTCCTTGAGTCGCGCTTAGCAGCCTAAGGGTTAACTGCATTGATATTCTTATTCTAGATTTAGATAGTAACGCAATTTCTGACTGGCTAAACTATTTAGTGTAGCCAATCAGAAAATGTGTTACTTTGAACTTTGGAATATAATTGAGAAATTGATTATCAATGGTACCAATATTAAGAATGGTTGGTGACTGTGGCACACATAATGGTATGACTTGGCTTTCATCGTTGATTTACATTTCAATACTTAGAAATGCAGAAGTAGTAATATCATAATCGAATCTCATTAGGTCATGTTTTGTACTTAAATCACAAGGAAAAATCTCAAATAAAGTATGACTTGAAATATAAAATCATAAACAACAATTTCTTAGTTGCATCATCTCAAAGTATCTACAACTGAGAGGTATGGTAAAACTCTTTCCTAATATTCCGGAAGTGTATGATCGAGAACGAGGCTAAGGTGTGATAAAACTTAAAACGCTAAGAAAGTTCGCCAGGAGGTGTTCCACCTCCCTTTATAAAAATCGATATAATTTTGTCATTCATTGGGCACAGAACACACGTATTAAACCGTCTACCACATAATCCCGAGTTTTAACGACCCCGATGGAGACAGCGTTTGAAATCAATGTGGGAAAAGGAGGAAATGCTGCTTATCAGTGTTTTCTACACTTCTAAATCCAAATCCCATCATTTGGTCTACATTGAAGTGATCGTCTGCATAAATGATGTCAATCAGTCTAAATATTAACGTTTGGTAAAGAGTAAAGATGATGGCCGTGAATGTTTTTGTTATAACGCTACATTAAAATCATTATTCATGACCATCTGCTGATCTTTCTCTGAAGGAGCCAGAGCTCTTCTGTTTATTTCTATTATTTATATGCCAGATGTACTCTCACATAAAGTTAAGAAAAGCTCCATAAAGCGGGACAATATACAGCCAAAGGAAGCTTTCAAGAAGAGCATGTTACCCTTGACCTCCTGCTATGACCTTGACCTTAGAGCCGGTCATCTGAAACCGTATAAGTTCACATCATGTCACCAAGGTGAACAGGCGGACCGACGGCGTGTAAACATCACCTCCGTTGTTTCATCAAGATGTACATATGTGTGAAATCTTTTCTGTATCAGACCTGGGGTTCAAGAGATATGGAGAGGACACGAATTTCGAGCATGCTACCTTTGACCCTTGCTGTGACCTTGACCTTAGAGCCGATTTGCACATCATCTCATCAAGGTATAGGCATGTGTGAAATATTATCAAAATCAGACAAGGGTGAGAGGCATACAGCGGACACGAAATTGCTAACTGACGAACGGACAGACGGACGGACGACCAGGGGCATAGCATTAGTGCGTGCTCAAAATTTAATAGTACCTTGACGGATTGCGCTTTTCCCGAATTCCTCCTCAAACAAAGCTACATGTACTAGTAGAAACTCTCAGTGAAAAGTGGTGCTAACTTGTCGTCGTTCATGTTTCGTTGTTGGACCCGTTGTTTTTAGGATATACCAGATACCTATACACAATTTCAATCAATACAAGGAAAAAAGAAATAGTTTAGACCTGTTCTTCCAACATTTTTGATAAAACAGGTCAATGGAAACTGGCTTGCGTTATTATCCAATGGAATTTTATGATTCTTTCCAATAAAACATCCCCAGGCCGAACTATTTAAGAGTAAGAATGGCTTAGCATTAGTACTGGGATCAAGTGGTCTAGGTGTACTTGAAGGAAGTAAAGATCTAGATCAACCAACACAGAACTTGACGTTTCATCTGGGATCTGCAATGTCTGGGAGGTTGTAAGATATTTTTACCAGCCTAACAAATTGTTCAATTTCATATAAATTGCACTCCAAGAATTTGAGATCCTATGTAAACGAAGCGAATGATTGATTATTGCAAAACTTTCCTTCTTTCAAAACATAGGTCATAATCGATTTCCGAAGCAGTCTAGGGGTTTCTTTCTTCGAATCCATAAATAAAGATCACGGTTTTGATACATACTCGTGCGGAGATATTTTTTCCAACTTCCGGCAAAAAACACTGCAGTGTTACCGAGACGTTTCCATGATTCCTGTACGTTGTTTGTGCAAGCGTCTAACCGATATCAGCACCAATTACTTTTGCTTATCAATAATGGCGTCGAGCCAAATGATAACTTATCGTCTTGTACAATAATTGGGGTGGAAATCGACTCATTCCACGTAATTTCATAGACTTTAGAGCTACTAGCTTTCGTTTTTAGCAGTAGAGCTTATGTCATGGTGTGGTTTCCGCCGTCCCTCCGTCTTTCCGTCCGTTATTCTTTTTCTTGTTTACGCGATACAATCCGCATTTGTGGTTAGATTTTCGTGAAACTTACACAGTTTTTTATGTCATCAATAGCTTGAACCCTATCGATTTAGAAAATTATCCGACGTAAGTAAAGGAAAAGTAGCCATTTAAAGTTAAAAATTTACATGTCTTGTTTACGCGATAAAGTCCTTTTTTGTCCTTCGATTTTCATGAAACTTGCACAGTTGCTGTATACCAGTGTATCATCAATAACCAATAGCTTGAACCCTATTAATTTTTTGGGAAAAAATATAAGGGAAAAGTAGCTATTTTAAGTTTGAAGTTAACATTTCTTGGTTACGAGATAAAGTCCGCATTTTTTTTTTTTTTTTTTATCCAATTCTTTTGAAACTACCACAGACTACTTGTATTACTGAGGAATTGAAACCTATCAAAAATGAAAATGCAGCCAATTTTTTAGGAAAAGCAGCCATTTAATGACTTAGTCTTGTTTACTCAGCTAAGCCCACGTTATTGGTCATATTTATTTGAAACTTGCACGGATTGTTTGATACAATTAGTACTGAAACCCTATCAAATGTGGCTGGATTCCAAAGAATTGCCTTTGAGAAATTGTACTTTAATTATTTCACTATTTGTTCAATTCACAATGCCTGGATAATGATGTATGCTGTAACAAAAAGCAAAATCATTGCCAGTAGAGCGGTTCAGGCCCTTAAGGGCCTCTAGTTAGATTTTGTGTTCTGATTATTCTGAGCAGTTCAAGGAAAAGCGCTGCAGTGTCCAGTTTTTTTTTTTTTCCAGAATATTTCACAGAAACAGGGGTCTTTGTAGAATCAAGATCGGACTGTACGTTCCAGTGTTTTAACAGCTTTGAGGAATAAGAATTTTCCCCACAATATTTTGTACCATTTCAAAGACAAATCTATTTGGCAACATTTGACTTGTCGTCTGCAATCGCTTTCAGTTTGGTCCCAAGTGTATCCGTTTGTCGTCTGGTAAAGAGTTAATTAACGCTGACTTTTTATTTTTTTAATTTCAAAGTCGTCTGCTTCGAACTTATTTCAGACTGTGAAGATTTTAATGACGTACGATATTGTAAAGTTCTTTAGGTTTGCTTTATTCATCAAAGGTCCCATGCCTGAAAAATATTGACTTGACCATTTATTTATTCTCCGTAAGATTTTCTGAAAACAAGCTCAGTCGACCCTTACATCGGATTGGAGACGTTGTAAGCGTTACGGGAAGCGTGGATCTGCCCTCGGAGCGCTGGGCAAAGCTTTGAAGTTGTTTTGAGGGGAGATACAGATTACCTCTTAGGCTGCTAAGCGCAACTCAGTGACCTTCTGCGGACAGTGTAGATCAAGATCAGACTGCACAGAACGTGCAATCTGATCTTGGATCTACACTGTCCGATACGGAAACTTATACTTTTCTCCTTTGAAATAGCAGTATTTGGGTTTTTACTATCGGCCTGAAAGTTTCGTTTCATTTATTTAGCAGGTTAAGGGTTAAGGTCGGACTGCCTATTGCAGACAGTATAGATCTAGATCAGACTGGACGTGTAGTCCAGTCTGTTATTTTCGCGGTCTGCTTTGTTTTGACACTCCGGACAAAAACGACTGCTGATCATTTTTACTAATATGTGGGAAAGCTGCCAGTGAGCTGCGAAGAATATTGAGCGAAGTACTGGTGACAGAAACTCTAGGAAAGCATGGATAGGTGCACTGGTCACTGCGATATAAATGAGATAATGCTAGAAACGGCGTTAAAAACCAACCAACCAACCAACCAACCATCCAACCAATCAATCAATCAATCAATCAATCAATCTGGACAAAGCGAACCAAAAATTATAATTATTTCGCTGTTATTTACAGACTAAAAGTGGATGCGTCGTGTATTCGGGGCCCTTATCCGATTTCTGCCACACTCTGTAGTAACCTAGTATTTACTATCTATACTTGTATTCAGTATTAAGTCTCAACCAGACGAAAAATTTAGACTTGTTCAAATTGAAAGCATTTGCAGACGACAAATTAAATATGGCCCAAGTGATGATTTCAATTTTTGAAAGAATAGAAAACACTGTGGGAAAAGGAGAAAACGCTGGTTACCAGCATTTTCTCCTTTTCCTACAATGTTTTCTCACAATGCATTCAAGATGGTTCTACCTCAGGGTCGTCAAAACACAGGACTGTTTGGTAGGGCAATGTACCTCATATTTTTTTCTAATAAATAAAATATTCTGTTCTGTTCTGTAAAATCTGCACACTGTCTCACTCACATCTCAAACATCAGCAGAACTTTGATTTTCTACATCTATTTCTATCTATATTTTGGTTGTAAAGCCATATTGCACGCGAACGAAAGTTACTTGCCACTGTTTTCTTATAAGAAGAAAAAGGAAATAAAAAAAGCGAAATGCTCATATGGTCGGATGTTACTTTAAGACCAGATCCAGATTAGTCTACATAAACTTACAAGAAAATGTCGGTCTAATCTTTGTAAAAAGGACAGAGATGCTGATTTCAAAGATTTCTGACCCACTGTGTAAAGTCTGCCAACTGCCTCACTCACATCTCAAATACCGCCTGCAAATACCAGCAGTACCCCCCCCCCCCCCCCAATCAAATACCAAAATCTTTAAACCCGTATTAATCTTCATAACGATCAAAGGAAGTTTTACAATACTCTGGGGCGGAAATACAATAAAATACTGACAGAAGGAGAATTCTGATAGATTTTTACGCTTGCAGTTGAATAAAATGGCGTGTGGCATGTTAGTTAGCTTGATTTTTAACTCTTTCCCGAACGGCATTTTTTTTTTTACACTTCTCCAATTTGAAAGCATTTCCGGACGATAACTTAGGCGTTGCTTAAATTATTGGATTCTTTTTCTTTGAAAAGGTAGAAAACATTGTGTGAAAATGGAGAATAAATGTTGTTTGCCACTTTGTTTTCCTTTTCTCCGCAATGTTTTCGAAAGACTTGATCTTGGCTCAGACGTAGGATTTCTTTGGAAATATACCTTGTTGAATTTGAAATACGAGCGTACTGGCTCCAATTTGGCTTGTAGGATTGTTTGCGAAGGAGTGCCCATGGGAAACTTGTGGCAGAGTCTCAGCCGATAACCAATCAAATCTAAGAAACACTTGATTAACCCTTTCCCAAACAAGCCCTGGTTTTCACGTGTCTGCAGTACAAGTCTTTTGAAAACACTGTGGGAAAAGGAGAAATTGCTCGTAACGAGCAATTTCTCCTTTTCCCACAGTGTTTTCTACCCATTTTGAGACCTTTCTGCCATTTTCATCAAATTTAAAATTGTCGTCTACAAACCCTTTCAATTTGGACTAGTCCAAAATTTGGCGTTTGGGAAAGGCTTAATAGAACTGTTGTTATAAAACGACAGAAATATTGGTGAAAGCGGCGACTCGCGAATTAAATACCTCATTCCTACGAGATAAAATATCTTTCTTACGAAGAAAGAGCTTATTACCGCGTAGATGCGATATATTATGTCGGTAGAACGAGATAAATACCTCGTGAGAACGATGTACATAATGTTGTTGGAACTAGATAAATACCTCGTGCGATAAATATACAATATCTGTAGAACAAGCTAATAACCTCCACAGAACGATATCATTTGTTCTCGACACAAGAGAATTACCTGTGGTAACGGTATCATATATCGTTGGAGAGAGGTAATTGTCTTACTAGAACGTTCAAATATGTCCTATGAACGAGATAATTACTTCGTGAGAAGGATATATATTGTCGGTAGAACAAGCCAACTGTTTCGTAAGAACGATATATAGTATGTCCTCGAAACAAGAGAACTACCTGAGATAAAGGGATCATATACATGTATATCGTTGGAACGAGATAATTACCCTACTGGAACGCTATAACATGTCCAAGGAACGAGATAACTCCCTAACGAGAGCAAAGTAGCATCTTGGACGAAGATGACTTCCTCGCGAGAACAATTTGAGGTGTTCTAGAACCAAGATGACTACCTCGCGAGAACAATTTGAGGTGTTTAGAATCAAGATAACTACCTCGCGAGAACAGTTGTAGGTGTTGTAGAACCAAGGTAACTACCCCCAGAGAATAATTTTGGGTGTTCTAAAACCAAGTTGACGATCTCGCGAGATCAATTTCAGTTGTTCTAAATACAAGATGACTTCTTCTCGAGAACAATTGGAGGTGTTCTAGAACCAAGATACCTACCCCGCGAGAAAAAAATTCAGGTGTTCTAGAACCAAGATGACTACTTTGCGAAAACAATTTTAGGTGTTCTAGATACAAAATGACTACTTCTCGAGAACAATTTGAGGTGTTCTAGAACCAAGATAACTACCTTGCGAGAACAATTTGAGGTGTTCTAGAACAAAGATGACTACCTTGCGAGAACAATGTAAGATATTTGAGGATAGAGATGACTTCCTCACGAGAAGGATGTGATACGTCCAAGGAATAAGATGAATACCTTGCGAGAACGATAGAACACGTCCCAGGAACTAGATGATTACCTTGCGAGAATCATATATAATTTGTCCCAAGGACGAGATTACTACCTTTCAAGAACGATTTCACTCTCGACAAAATCTTAGACTAAGCCAAAATGGAAGCAGTTGCAGACGACAATTTAAATTTGGCTTAAATGATGGAATGTGTAGAAAGCATTGTGGGAAAAGGAGAAAGTGCTGGTTACCAGTATTTTCTCTTTTTCCCACAATGATTTCAAAAGGCTTCTTCCTCAGGGTCGTTAAAACTATGAATCGTGTGATAAAGAGTTATATATAAAGAGTATAAATGTCCAAGGAACGATTTATATTCCAAGAAACGAGATGACTAATTCGCGAGAAAAATAAAAATACGTCCTAGGAACGAGATGACTACATCACAAGAACGATATAATCGTACATCCAAGAAAAAAGATGGCCACCCTGCGAAAACGACTAAAACATACCAGGATATTATGACGTTTCATTTCACCAATCAAATCGAGAACTAAGGTGAAAGTAATCCGCTCGCGGATTACGTCATCAGCCCGAGTTTTGGACCGTTTTCGATACTTTCAGATACGCCTTTCCCCCGTCGTATCTTATTTTACCCGAGATATCGAGGTAAGACACAGTTATACAAGTACATTTTTATTGAAAAATACATTAATAGAAAAGTTTGCAATTTTTCCAAGTTCGCGAGATAGCAAAAATTTCGCAAACAGTTCCACTTACAAAGTAGTACTACACATAAATCTCTTCTGATATCACTGCTAGATTATCAAGTTATCTAAGATATGCCCTAGACAATGTAGTACCAATCTATACCGTATCAGACAATTCATGGAGACATGTCACAGCAATCTTGTGGTTAGTTTGTCAAATAAGTCGTTGTTACGTGAAAATAATGAAGAGCCAAAACTGTCCCCTGGGTTTACAGGACCGGAAGTAAGTCTCTGAGAAATAAAAAAAAAAATAGATCCCTTTTGTCCGGATAAACTCTGCAGAACAATCCTGTTTCTTAATAACTCTGAAGAAGAAAGAATTTTGAAAACATCGTGGGAAAAGTGGAAAATGTAGTTTTCTACCCTTTAAAGACAAACTTTAGTTTCAGAGTTGCGTATACTTTGCTGCTTGCAAATGCTTTCAGTAAGGATGGTTAAGAATTTTTGTCGTTTAATAAAGAGTTAACTTTGCCAGAAGAAAAAAAAAAGAGACTTGTCCGTACTGAAAGCATTAGAAGACAACGAATTTAATGTGGCTCAAAGGATGGGATTTGTCTTTAACCCTTAGACTGCTCAGCCCGACTCAAGGATCTTTTGCGTGCAGTGTAATACATATATATATAACTTTGAAATACGAGGTCGTACCAACATTTGGGCTCTTACTGTCTGATTGAAGGTTTCATTTAATTTATATAGCAGATTAAGCGTTAGAAATAGAAAACATACGGCGAAAAGGAGAAAATGATTGTTCCAAGTATTTTGTCTCTTACACGTATGTCCTAAAGCTTTCTTTCATAGTAGAACCAGATCTCCAGATAAAAGGGAGTGATAGTATTCTAAATCTATTATTTCTCTTCCAAACCCTATGTTGTGTGTACTCATTAGAATCGTCTCGATGAGACGATTCTAATGAATACCCATAACCTAGGGTTATGTGGAGAGTTATTAATATTTTCAATTTTGAAATCAAACCCACTCCCTTTATCTGGAGCTCTGGGAATCGTTTAAACACAGAATTATGTGAAAAAAAGGAGTGGGATCTTTGTAAACTATGAATGATCAGTATTAAGTAAGGTAATATATGAACGGCGCTCTGTGAAAAGGGGGTTTATTGCATCTCCGTGGTTCATTTTTGCCGAGCAAGTCATCACTTAATTAAGGATCCTTAAAATCCATTTTGTCAAACAACCGACTGAATCATGAAGTAGGCTGGTCCTTTGACATGCAAAAAATTTGCCAATAGCAAAAAAAAAAAAAATCTAACCAGGTCAGCCTTCGCGGTTAGCGCAGGCTGACCTGTGTCGATATTTATTGCCGATGCATTATTTATCGCCCTGTTTACAAGGTGTGACTCATATACCTTCATACTTGTGAAAACAATGTGGCCAAAGGAGAAACTGCACCATCATTTATTGCATATATAATATCCCACTTCCAATTTCTAATTTAGTTCTAGACGATTTAGTCTGAAAAGCAAAACCTATACTGTAGATTAGGAGAGACAGAGAGAATGAAAAACGGAGAAATACAGAAAGAGGATGCTGAAATTTGACGTATTTAGCCTTGCTGTCTAACATGATGTTGCGGATTTTTTTTTGTTGCAGCACAGCATAGCTAGGCATTACCGAAAAAGGTTAGGTAATTGATAAAAATCTATTAAACACCAAGCTTCCGAACGACACCGCGTTTATTATTCCATTTACACTACGTGAGTGTGAAAAGTAAATGTTTCACTTTCTATGGCGCCATAATTGGAATTCTAAACTGGGCGAGAAAATTGATGATAACGAGTTGTAAAGCGATGGAAATGTTTCGAGGCAGCTGCCTTCTATTTTAGCCGGCATTATTTGAAATGTTCCCATTGAGGTCTCCTTCTTGTTCTCCTTCTTCTTCTTCGAACTTCTTCTTAGAACTTCTTCCTCTGTTTCTTCGTCTCCTTCTTTTTCTATTGATCATTTCCTCTGTCACATTATTCCACAATCTGATTCCCGGCTGTCAATGCCTCTGCAAGATGATGCCACAATCTGATGCCTGACTGCCAGTGAGTCCACAATTTGATGCCCGGCTGTCGGTGCCTGTTCCAGCTGACACTAAATCAAATATTCATCTGGCAGTGTCGCAGCTGGTACCATTATCTGATACGCGGCTGTCACTGTCTTTTACACCTGGTTCATCAGTCTGATGTCTGACTATCAGTGCCTCTCGCAGCTGGTATCATAACTTAATGCCGACTGTTTGTTCCTTAGGCAGCAGCTTCCAAAATCTGGGGCTCGGCAGTCAGTCCCTCTTATACCTAGTTTCACAATCTGATTCCCGGCTATTAGTGTCACATGTACAACATTCTAATGACGACTATCATTACATCAGTATCTCTTGCAGCTGGTTTCACAATCTGATACCTTGCAGTCAGTGCCTCAGACAGCTGGTTCCAAAATCTGATACCTGACTGTCAGTGATTCTGGCAGCTGATTCAATAATATGGCATTATCTTCCGCTAGGTGGCATTTTTCAAATACATAAGTTATCAGATATGGGCCTTCTGTACAGAATCGATCCCGGTTTTCCCCATGTCTATTTTTATTTAGGAACTGTGTACAGAGATTGGCAGTAAACGATAGTATTTCATACATTTATTTCCCTCTTTTGAAATAATTATATTTATCAAGAAATTTGTAGCGAAAAACTGGCTTGATTGTTCCACAGACGTATTATTCATAGCCATTTTCCGCCTGCTATTTTGCGTATTAATTTCTCCTGTACAGGGTACACTGATGCGTCATAGCAGACAGGACAAATTTCCGAAGCATATTGATATGACAACGGCTAATCTGGACCCAGCTATCATTTCCTCTGGTACCTGGTTTCGCAACCTGATTCTCGGCTGTCAGTGTCTCATATGACGTGTACTACAGTCTGATTGCTTCAGGCAGCAGGTTCCAACGTTGTCTGCGCATGTCAATATTCTTCGAAGATTTGACCTGTCTGCTATGACGAATTGCCGCTTATAAAGTGCAGGCGGAAGATGGCAATAAATAATAAGTCTGTGGAAAAATTAAGCCCGTTTTTCGCTACAAATTTCTTAAAAACAAAATGATATCAAACGGGGAAAATAAAAATAAAACAATTGTTTACTGCAGATCTCTGTAGACAGTTTCTAAATAAAGACATGGAGAAAACTGGGATTTGTGCAACAGACTGACAACAAAACTAACAATCCCACCTTGCTGGGTTTATACCGGGGCTTTTTCCTAAGCTTATAGGCTATGTTTACAAATTGCTGGTGCACAGGTAGCCAACCATGGCTGGATGAATCGTATAAGGTAGATTTTATTGAGTTAATGTATACTTTACTTTGAAATTCGTTGCACTGATTGCCGCCTTGAAAAGTAGTCCGGCTCTGTACCCAGAATGGCAATATCAGATAGGTTATGTATATGAATCAAAGGACTGATAGTCCTGAGAGTCGCCTGGGGGGTAATGGGTTAGAACTTTTCACCCTTTTCTGTTCAAATCTATTAATAGCATTCAAGATACAAAATAACTTAACCATAAAACAGTATTATATGCAAGCATGTTTCTTAGTTGTCATCCTAAATTAATATAAAAATTTACATTAAAAAAAAAAAAAAAAAGTGGTGAGAATTAAAATGTAGGCACCAGGAACAGTTTTAAAAAGTTCAAAGTCTCTTACCTCGGGTGACTTCATTTAAAAAATGGTTTTCAAAAGGTAAAATCAGTACAAAACAAGTCATTTCGCTGAAATGATATCCACCGCCGAAAAAAAGATTTTTTTAGATAGAAAATTAATTATAAGAGGTTTTGTGTTTTGCATGTAAATGGCCTTTTTGTTATTAGTGAAAATATACATTAAGCCCCCTTTTTCCATGACACGGTATTTCATTAAATAAAAACAAATACTGATTGTCTGTGGCTTATGATAAACAATATAAATATGAAATTTCATAAAATTTTGTCCAGTAGTTAAAAGGATATTGGTCCATAATGGAAATATACATCAAGCCCCCCTCCCCCTCCCCCGCTTTTCCATGACACTGCATTAAAAACAAAAACAAAATAAAACAAAACAAGCAGACCGGAGGACATCACGCCTCCTGTTTCCATGACAAGGCATTACATTAAAAAAAAAAGTATATCAGCGGATTATCATGAGGAACACATGTTTGAAGTTTCATTAACTTTCGTCAACGATTTTAGAATATATCTGTCTGGATGGACGGAAGATCGGACCGATTAACGGATAGACGGACAGACAACATGAAAACTATATCCCCCCACCCCGAAATTCAGCGGGGCATAATAACTGTCGAAGTTTCATCAATATTTACAGTTCCTTCCCAGCGTAAAGAATGTAGACAAAAATCAGGCTTCTAGCTTGATAAAAATGTTTTTGTAGCGCAGAAACTGGATGACTTAACTTACATGTATATCTTAATTCTTACACATATTGCAACAACAAACATTCTAAATAATTTCAGAAGAATAGGGCATACATTTTCTCTCCAGATTTAGAACAAGTTGTTTTTGTATGACACAAATTTCTTAAAATTGGACCATGTGGTTATACATCTATCTGTTAATTTGAATAATTGTTCTTTTTACATACAGGATGCTAGATATGAAATTTGGGCATAATTGCTTATACAGTTTCAGAGGCCGTGATTTTGAAATGTTACTACTCAGTTCTGAAGCTTCTGTGAAGTTTATAGAAACAATTTTACGAGAGGACCATGTAGGCAACATTAGTATGGAACTCAATTGAAGTTTTTTTTTTTTCGTACAGGATCTAGTGACATACCTCTAGACCAAAATTGCCCTTTTGCAACTCACCCATATCTAATCTGAGCAGTCTGACAAAGTTTCGTGAGTATTGGACTGAACATATATGGATTCTACAGCACTAGATCTATTACATGATTTGACCTAGTGACAACCTTTTTCTTTTAACCCCCGGTAACCTACATTCAGTTTTGTCAAAATATTATGAGACAAACAGCCGGACAATACCATGATTTTTGGACTGAAATGTAGCCTCTGGAGCACACACAAATATTTGACTCGGTAATCTACCTGTCCTTTGGAAATAATTTGTTTTTGTTGTTGTCCGGGTTTAAGTTTCGTCCACAGTGGACTCTAGAAATGTGGCTGCTACAGCTCAAGAAAACCAATATAACCCAAAAGCATGACCATCAGCCTTTTAACTTTGTCTGCGTGTTATAACGACCTAGGAATTAGTACTACTTCCACACCAATTGAAAATTTTAGAGATCTACATGTATATTGCTTTGGTGTAAACTACATATGTTTGCGTTTCGCTCATAGTACCCTGTACAACAACGCTTTACAAGATTACAAACACTCCAATAGAGACCTTGTTGTTCGAGTGGGTTAACATTGATCTGTTCTATTATATTCGAAATATAGTGAAGTAAACGTCAAGTGCTCAGATTGCTGGTTATTAGAACTGCCTAGTTCCAAGTCGAATTCCCGTGTGAGTGCAGATTCTGGCAGTTACGAAAGCACCTTGCGTTCTGGCACCCGCACTGATAAATCGTTTCATAAATACTAGATCTAGGTTAATCGCACATTGAAAAAAAAAAGAGCAGACTTTGACAAATTCACCTCTTATAAACGAAAAACAATTAATTGAACACAGTAAACTTTAAAACACTCTCTCTGCATTGATCGGTGAGGCGCTAGGTCGGTATACTCTGAAAAATAAAGGCCGCTTGAGCGACTGATTCATTCATAACTATGTAAATTTATAGAGAATTCCGTGGTGCAAATTACGTTATACGTCACGTGCTTATAAGATCTATATTTGTTGCACAGCTACATTCCAGAAAGCACCTGCTAAGCGATGACTTACGCTATGTAGGCTACGATCTCTGCTTGTGCACCTAGAATATAGGTGTGCAAAGTCGTTGAAGTCTGGAATAAAAAGCTCTGAAGAAGCAACGTGTAAGAATGTCTAAGAAGGCAACGCAACCATTCCATGTCGTTATAAATTTATTAAAAAAAAAAAACTAGCCTACTTTTGGGAAAAATCTCCACTGAAAGCTTCCACGTTAACTCGGTATCGCCTTTCTCTTTCCGATCATAGGTTGAATGTTGAATTGAAATAAGACTTACAATTACGGACAGACTGTAAGATTTAGAGTGTGCTTCTAATGGGTAATTATCAAACCATTTTCACTGAGAACTGTCGACAAATAGAAGCGTGCCGTAGTGAAGACGTTTGTCGTCGAAGAGTATTTTGCAGCGTGTTCGCAAACTTGTTCAGTTCACGACGGCTATTTTTAGATACATACATAATGCGCTATTTTAAGAGATGATGTCTGTGTAAGCGATAGGCTATCGTGTACCCTTGTGGACGAAATGATTTTTCAAAGGTTAAAACCGTTAAAGAGCTCAGTCTTTATAGACATATTCATTATCACAAAGGCACAATTGTAAGTGAATTACAACAGAAAAATTGGGTTCTTTACCGAATAATTAGAAAACTATGTTTTATCTCGTAAACCGGAACTTGAGACAGGAAGCAGTACAAGGCCGGAGGTACATGTATGCTTACGTCACCCCATAGATCAAGATGATAACAATGAGAGCCTGGTTGCTACGCAACCAGGCGACTCAAAAATGCACCCTAGCGGAAGATAATGCTGGTTGCAGAGACTGATGTTTGATTGTCATTGCCTCTGGCATCTGGTTCAGAATTTCAGTGGGCGTATTTACCAACCATTCCAACTTGAACAGCGCTCTGGCAAAGTAGTTTTCATTGTATCTCCGTAATGCAATATACCAAACAAGTCATCACATACTTATGGATCCATACTACCCATTTTGACTAACAGCTGACTGAATCATGAGGTAGACTGGACTTCAGAAATGCAGAAAATTAACCTCTTGCATAAAGTTTCGACCCAGGTCAGCCTGTGCAGGATGACGTATGGCGACGATACTTTTTGCAGATGCGTAAAATCCTTTTCACAGAGCATGGGGAAATTTAGTTTTATTCTAAGTTATCTTTTTCTCCAAAATTTCAAAGTAACTCCATTTCTGACTGGCTGAACTATATAGTTCAGCCAATCAGAAAGTGAGGTACTTTCTAAAATTAGAACGCAAATACATTTCAGTATGGTAGTGGAATATGGAACCTGTTGGCCGACGGAAAGATTGAATCTTTGTAGAGCCATACAAAGGGCTGATTTCTTCCTGAACATATATTTACCTATAGACGACATATTGCGTGTTGTAGCTGTCCACGTTTGTAAGCATTTTGGGGTATCTCTTTACCACACGACAAAAGTTTAGGATTGTCCAAATTGAAAGCGTTAGAGACGATATATTCAAATGATGGAATTTGTCTTTTTTGAAAGGATAAAAAAACATTGTTGAAAAAGGAGAAAACGCTGGTTATCAACATTTTCTCCTTTCTCCACAATGTTTTCATCCCTTTCAAAGATAAATACCTGCATTTTCCTCTTTTCATGAAATGTTTTCACAAGCCTCTTTCTCCAGGGTCGTGTAGCCTCGAGATTTCCTGGTAACTAGGGTATGCAGATCTTAAATCATGAACTATAACTTAAATACGAATAAAGGGTCGTCTTGTGTGCTGAAATACTCGCAGTCCAATAACTCAATGTTCAATTTAACTATTTTGCGCATGGAAGAAACAGGATTTTTTTCTTGCTTTGGTGTTGATCAAGACATCGATATTTCCTAACTTCAGAATCCTCAACATCATTATGATTGCAAGCTTGGGTTATTTTATTGACTGAAACGTTTAAAAAAAAAAAAAGTAAAAGTAAAAGATGAGCCGCTGTCTGGCAAAAGGGGGCTTAATGCATCTCTGTGATGCATGATACCATGCAAGTCATCACATAATGTTGGATCCATTATATTAATTTTCCCTGGTAAATGCCTGAATCATGAGGTATACTGGTCCTTTAACATGCAGAAAATTGACCAATAGCAAAAAGCATCGACCAGGTCAGCTTGCGCGGACTGCGCAGGCTGACCTGGTCGATGCTTTTTGCAAATACATCAAGTCCCCTTTTCATAGAGCATGGCTCATATCTATTTAGTAAAGATACCTGTGATGACAGCTCTCTCTCTCTCTCTCTTTCTCTCTCTCCAAGAGATTTTAAATCAAAATTTATATTTGCCAAAATTGAAAGCATTCGTATTCTTAGACAACATATCAAATGTGGCTCAATCTATGCATTAACCTTTGGAAGGGTAAAGAAAACACACACATTTTGGGAAAAGGGGCGGGGGAAAGCTTGCTACCTTTTCTCACAATGGTTTTCAAAAGCATCCCCCCTCAAGAACATCTCGACACAGTATTGCACAGTGAAGGGTGGGCATCAGTCTAAAACCGTCAAAGTGATGTCAATAGAATCGTGTTTCACCTCATTTCTAATTTTTTTGATTAATCTCTAGGAAAGCATGGACAGGTGCACTGATATAACTGAAATAATGTTGAAAACGGAAACCATATAATTAATCAACACAATCATTGATTAATCTCTTTCTGCCTCATTCGGTAACATAAATATCACTTACTTATCACCTACGTCGTATCCCTTTGGGCGCCTTTCATAGCAATGGTTGCCATTGCGGTCAGTGTAGATCAAGGTCAGACTGCAAAAAACTTGCAATATCATCTTGATCTGTCCGCCTTGCTGATATATTCTGTACAAGAGTAATCATGGAATATTGCGAATTTAGATTTTGTTTCTACATTGATAAATGCCTGTTGGGTTTACTCGGCTCTCGAAGGGTCAAATTGGATCTACTTGGCTTCCTTTCGTGTCGGGAAATAAAAATCAATCAACACGGTCACATACTTTCATTATTTTTATTTATAGAAATATGACGTAAATCTTGCGCGTTTGCGCGGACATTTGTCAGTAGACATGGACGAGAAGTTATGTTATAGTCAATTATGGATTGTTCCCAATAATTGCTTTGACCAAGTTAATCTAAAGTTAAATGCTGATAAGCTGGCAATTGACCCACTTCTTTGTAGCAATGCAATCTTGAATAATTAAATATTAACATGCGATTGGTAAAAAATGTAGACATGTTTATTCTGCAGGCCACAAGCAAGTCATGACATAATTATAGACCCAATTAGAGTCCATTTTGTCTGATAACCGACGGAATCATAAGGTAGAATTGTCCTTGGAAATGAGAAAATTTACAATCAGCAAAAGGTTTCGACTCATGTCAGCCTGCGCGGCTGACATGGATCGATACTTTTTTGAAATTGCATTCAGCCACCTTTTAACAAAGCATGGTTCATAAGTAAATAAATCTAATGATAATTTATGGTGGAATTACGCTTATATGCCAAAGTTGTCGCTGCCAAACGACTCTTGGCTAGTGAGCGACAAATATGTATATTAACTAAAGTTACTGATGGTTTGGAATGCTTTCTTTACATGTTGTTTGTTTCTTTTTCTATAGTCGACATCTTAAACTCGGCATTAAAATAGGGTTGAAATAGTGTAAAGGTTAGAGGTGAAATGGAAATAACTCGAGTAACTCTTGTTGTTTTACTCTAGCCCGTGTCCATTGAGTCGACTCTAGAGTTGCAGTTGAACTCGCCCAATGTAAATTACCGAGGTACTCTGTTTCGTATAGAGTTAATAAGCAGCATTCCGTGTGCAAGGCTGCAACTCCTCAAGTGAACCGGTTGGCCACTCCTTCCACACGTTTTCGATGTTCGCGCTGTAAGAAAGATAAAGATTAGTGTAGAGTGTTAGAAAACCAAATGTAAAAATGGACGACTGTAAAAACTGTAATTTCGGAAAAGGAATGACCGAATCTAAGCTGAGAGAACTTGTGGTCAGACCCTTTTGCCTAGTCATTTGATTATAATGTATATTGTGAAGTTTTGTAAATTAATCTTATTATAAATGAACATGGCAATAAAATATGTTTGAACGAAATTATCAGAAATTAAAAAAAAGGGTTAACATAAGAGAAATTCCATCTGTTGGTAGTAGTGAAATTTGGACATTGATTCAAATCGTTGTTCATGTGCCAACCATGCTTGATGTGCCTAAAATTCTGACAGCACTAACAGACGGAGTGATCCATCACAAAACTCATAGAGCCAGACAACGTTTGTCAAAAATGCATCAATATAATATGTGCATGGCCAAATTTAGCAACAACAGACACTTAAATAGACGTAGATATTTATCATGATGGACGATAGGTTCATAAAAGATTCATGATGAGCCCATGTTTGCCGTGATTACAATTTGACCCTTAACTCGTTACCACAGAATACCGAGTTCTGAAAATTACTTTTGAAAACACTGTGGGAAAAGGAGAAAATGCTGGTGACCAGCATTTTCGCCTTTTTCCACAATATTTTCTACATTTCCAAAGAAAAATTTCTGATTTTTATGTCACGTTTGTCTTCTGTTGAGGCTTTCAATTTGAACCAATCTTAAAATTTTCCATTTAGTAGTAAAACACATACGGGGCATCAGTTCTACCTCTTAACTCGCTACTTTTTTAAGCAAAATTGCAGGAGACGACTCTGAAAATATCACTTGAAAATAAGCAAGGCCATTACGAATTGACTCTTTACCAAACGACAAAATTTTAGACTGGTCCAAATTGAAAGCATTTGCAGACGACAAAATAAATGTGATTGAAAAATTGAAATTTGTTTTGGGAAGGGTAGAAAACATTGTGGGAAAAGGAGAAAATGCTGGTTACCAGCATTTTCTCCTTTTCCCACAATGTTTTCAAAAGGCTTCTTTCACAGGGTCGTTAAAAGTCGGGATTTTGTGGTAAAGAGTTAAGTATTTGGTGCATCAAGATTATGTCTATATCTGAAAAAGTTGTGGCAAAGGGGATATTGTTCGTTTTAAAGCAGTATACTGCCAAACATAAAGAGTCGTCTGTTAATTGTTTGGGCGCTGTTGAATGGTCTCTGGGGAATTCCTGGTCGTGTGGCCGGGTCATCCAAATTTGAATAACTGCTATCGCTGTTAAAATATCAATGTTAACAAGGGAGATAACTGTGTCATCCTGCCGATGTTTTACAAGGTTTTCATTTTCGTTTCTCGTTACCTTCTCGACGCTGTTATGTGGAGAGCAACCAGTGGCTTGGAATAAATCATTTGCACAGCACGGTAGAAATGCACACACAGATGGACTAGCCGTCCTGGCGTAATTGTGATAGTGTTGAAAATTTTCATACCAACCAACCGACCAACCCACCAACTAACCAACCTTGATATGCGCACGCCAGTTACTTTACGTTTTCCAGGATCCCTATTTACCGACGGTTCTAAATTAATTCCAGAAAGTAACACAACTTCTGATTGGCTACACCATTTGGTTTAGCCAATCCGAAGTTGAGTTACTGTCAAGTTGAGAAAATTCTTGATAATAAGACTAAAAATGATCTTAAGAATGGTCGGTAAATACGGCCCTAGGTATAAAAATTACGCACAGTGTTAGCACAACCATACGTTGTACATAGATCCTCGTTCTACACTATCAGATATTGTGTGAGCCATGCTGGTGAAAATCAGCCTTGACTTTTGTCTGCCTTAAAGTTTTCAGTTATTTACGAATCGAGTGCATTTTACTGACATAACAATTGGGGTCGAGATTATTGCATTGTTCTTGAAAGTTCTTCGTGATCGGGTCTTTGTACATTTTAGTAAAATAACGATCTGGATCGAGATTATTGCATGGTTCTTGTAAGTTCTCGTAGGAACTTTCTCTGAGCGAAATGCATGACCGAGGCCATCCACAGTGCAACAGAAATCTTGACTTCAGCCCTTTTTTATTCGTTTGTGTTCTTTTATACTGTATCATAAGCAAAATCCCGTGTGTTGAGCTTCCTTTATATTGTCGTCTGCCCATTGTTTTCGATTTTGAGGATCTATTTTTTTTTTTCGTCAGGTAAAGAATTAATTGGTACTTGGTTCCATTCCCGCTGTTGTCGCTGGTCACGTGGGAGCGTCCTTGAGAACGGTACTGTAGAGCCAAAGTGTACTCACGGTTCTATGAAACCCAAAGACATAAATAATCCGAGATATCGCCACCATTTCACTGAAATGTCCTCGAACGCGCCAAAATCACCATTCAAACAAATTTGCCATCTGCGCTCTATCTTGCACCTTACAACGCTTATCGCAACATTGGTCGCAACTTTGGTTGCATTCCTAGATGATGTGAATCAGATCAGGTTCCGTATTCACCAACCACTCTTGAGAACGTCCCTAGTTTTGTTCTTTGAGATTTTCTAAATTTGAAAGTAACTCAACCTCTGATTGGTTTAGCCAATCAGAAGTTGCGTTACATTCAGACTTAGAAAATTCTGGAGAATATGAGAATATGACTAAGAATGTCTTTAAGAATGGTTGGCGAATACGAAGCCAAACTTCATTTTTTAGTCAGTGTAGATTAATCCAGACTGCGTGTGATCTGGCTGAAAAATCATTGAAAACACCATTCAAACAGGATTGCCATCTGCGTTCTATTTTGACTCGTAGGCCCTAAATTGTTTTGGAAGAGAACGTTGATCAAGAACAGACCGCCTTTTTTTGAAAATTGTAGATGAAGATCAGGAAGCACAGCAGAATGTGCAGTCTGATACTGGATCCTCAATGTCCGCTACTTAGTGAAATTATTCTGGCAAAACTGTCCGTGAAATTGCATGGCTTTTGCCTGTTTTTCCTGACTGAGACAGTCTATTTTATTTCATCAGCTGTTTTAACCCTTATCCTGCTGAATAAGTGACATGAAACTTTCAAGCCGAAAGTGAAAACCAAAATAATGCTATTTCAAACTTACTTTCTGGTGAAAAAAAAATCTTATCGGACAGTGTGGATCTAAGATCAGACTGCACGTTCCGTGCAGTCTGATCTTGATCTACACTGTCCGCAAAAAGGTCAGTGAGTCGCATTTAGCAGCCTAAGGGTTAACGCTTTACCCAGCAATCCTTACTTTTAACAACCCTAAGTTAAAAAGCCGTTTGTTAACATTGGGGGGAAAGGAGAAAATGCTGGTAAGCAGCTTCTTCTTCTTTTCCCACAATATCTTCTACCATTTCGGAGATAAAATACCATTATTTGAGCCAGATTTGATTTCTCGTCAGCAACATCTTTGAATCCGGACGAGTCTAAAATTTTGTCGTTTAGTAAAGTAATTAAGGGTAAACCGTACGAACTAGAACATAGAAAAGGAGGCATGTCGGCCGTAATCTGTTACATACAAAAATATGATTCCACGTGGGGATTATAAAGGAGAGAGATAATTGTGAAATATAGCCAGAATTACAATAAAACTTCCCCTGTTTATTCTATTAGTGAGGTCGAAACGCGCCAAAATATTCCTCATTTTCGAGCCTGATCCTTTTCGCGTACATAGTGTTATTGGTAGCTTGTGGGGTCAGTGTAGATCGAGATCAGACTGCACAGAACGTGCAGTCTGATCTTGGATCTACACTCTCCGATATTTTGTTGGGATATCTAGTGGTGATTCTGATATAAAAAAAAAATCCATGAAGATTTTATATCTAAGCATTTCTTTTACTGACTGGATATATTTGTTTCTGTCAAAATAGCGTTCGAAGCTTTAATCCTTAGGCTGCTAAGCGCGACTCACTGACCTCTTGCGGACAGTATAGATCAAGATCAGACTGCACAGAACGTGCAGTCTGATCTCGGATCTACACTGTTCGATATGCAGATATTTTTCCTCCCAAAAATACTTATGAAATAGCAAAAAATGTTGTTTTTTTTTTACAATCGACTTGGAAGTTTCGTTTCATTTATATAGCAGTTTAAGCGTTAATTCAGTGCTGAAGCTGGGATATTATTGACGTTTGCTATTGAAGGAACAGATACATAAGTTAGAAGTGAACATATTCCGAACTAATTTCTTTTGTTTGTTTGAATACTATCGGTTTATCGGTTTATCCCTCTGTACAACCGAAAGCTATTAACTCTTATCCTGCTAAATAAGTGAAATGAAACTTTCAAGTCGATAGTAAAAACCAAGATTTTGCTATTTCAAAGGTATTTTTTGGAAAAAAGATATCTCCTCACCGGACAGTGTAGATCCAAGATCAGACTGCACGTTCTGTGCAGTCTGATCTTGATCTACATTGTCCGCAAAAGGTCAGTGAGTCGAGCTTAGCAGCCTAAGGGTTAGTAATGTTACGGGGGACGGTGTAAGATACAGGACGAAACTCATCCTAAGTTACGCTTGGTTCTCAACACTTACCATGCTAAATAAGTTAATGAAACTTTGAAGCCAATAGTTAAAACCTTAATAAAGCTATTTCAAAAATATCCCCTTATCGGACAGTATAGATCTAAGATCAGACTGCACGTTTTGCAGTCTGATCTTGATCTACACTGTCCGCAAAAGGTCAAAGGGTCGCGCTTAGCAGCCTAAGGGTTAACGTGCTAAGTGTATAGTACCGTCACACGGGACCTCTATTTAACGTCTCATTCGAAAGACTATGGGTAAGTTTAGATGGCCAATCCAACACACTCAATTAACCCGAGATTTGTCGTTCACAAGTCTTAACGCTCTACCACCTGAGCTGTTCAAAATCCCCAGCTTGGCCAATTTCTTTCCGAGGAATGATGAGAATCATTGTAACAGAATTCATTCCTCTCTCACCTCTGATCATTGCTTCGACGTTGGTTATGTTGGTAAAGCAGCAAGTGGCCTGGGAAGAATACTGTGTTACCTGGTAAAAGGAACTCCGGAAAAGCGCAGATAGGTGCAAGCGATATAACAGAATTAATGTTGAAAACACCGATGAACATCAGACAAACAAATGAACAACAAACAAATAAACAGAAAAACTTTCAGTAAAATGCTTGCCAGATGAAAAAAAAAAAAGGACTTATACCTACTCGAAGCATTTGCAGACGAGAAATTAAACGTGTCTAAAGTAATGGAAGCTGTCATTGAATCTGTGGATGATACACCAATCACCTTTGCCACTGAGTCACGCAAGACCTTCGGTCGGTAAACGCAGTCTGAGGACGAACAAACCGTTCGTATCATCAAGACGTACATTGGTCTATCACGGAATACCGAAATTTTACCTATGATCAAACGAACTCGCTGAGTATTGGTCGTTCGTTTTTATATGTCAAAAATATCTCCGCACGCTGGCATACGCTAGTTCGATTCCTTAAAGGGGCATAAAACCAGATTTCAATTGTCAAGTAAAGAAAATTTTAACAAGACTGCTAATTTTCTTTCGTGTGGAAAAAAAAAAAACTTTTAAAGTTAAAACAGGAATAACAAAATTAACAAGTTTTTTTTTTTTGTATTTCATTCCGTTAGTAACGGTATACCGTTATTGCATAACAAGATAATATATACATTTTTAAATCACAGAAAACTACCGGTTGGCCCGGTAGCTCAGATAGTCAAATCGCTAACTTTAGTTCAGCAGGTCGTGGGTTCGAGCTCTATCGGGTTTTCCCGAGCTAGGGGTAAACATTCACGTCCTTATGATTTTTCCGTACAAAATAATCATCAACTTTCTTCCCTTAAAAATATGTTTGGGTTCAAATCGTGGTTAAATGCCTCTCTAAAGTGTAGAGGCACCTTTATAGACAGAAACATTTCATCAAAGTCGTACATCGTTTCTGATTTACCCATCAGTCACCTCGTTTAGATCTGTGTTTACTTTGTGTCTACAAAGTGCCAATCAAAATAAAGACACTTAATCATAGTGCGTGTTCTTATAGATTTCAAATATCACAGCTTTTATCACCTCGCATCCACAGAACGTTCCTTTACGTCAAATCTCTTGTTAGCTTTGTTCATTCTGTATATGTACCAAGATATTACTTTACAAGCTAGTTATATTTGAGCACGCTCTGGGAATGGGATTTAACGTATCTCCATGATAAGTTTTATCAAGCAAGTCATTACATATTTATGCACCCATAAAAGCCATTTCTTTTTTAATATAAAAATCGGCTAAATAAAGTTTGTTTGTTTTGTATTGGAGTATAACGCCCTTTCGACAGCTAAGGGTCATATCACGGCGGTCAGTGCACCTACGTATGTGTTTCATAGTTTTCTCACACCAGTACTGACACGACTTTCTGTCCAAGTCACTGACTACACACATGAATCAGAGGAAAGAGGTGAAAATCGCCGTAAAGAAAGGCTAAATAATGAGGTAGAATGCTCCTTTGACATGCAGAAAATTGACTGAAAGCAAAAAGTTTCAACCCAGGTCAGTCTACGCGGACTGGTCGATACTTTTTGCAGATGAATTGCACCTTCTATTCACATTGAGTATGGCCCATATATTTTTGTATGCATGTAGTTTAGTTTTAATTTATTTTAAACATTTATTTTACATCGACGATTGTTTTATGGGAGCTTTAACAGGTACTCGCGCTGTGATGTGGGTAGTTCCAATAGTTGGCCCCGCTAATCACTGGATTCGAACCATGCCGAAACTTTGGATGCGAGAGGCTGATGCTCTACCCGTACACCACAGTCTCACACGATGTATCCACTGGTTTTTGAAACCTGGTCCTTTAAATAGATAAATTGTAAACTGTATCTTCCAAATGTGTTATGAATAAATGAGCCATGCTCTTGCAAAAGGAGGTTGAATGGATCTCTTGCTTATACCAAGCAAATCATCTCATAATAATGGACCCATAAAATCCATTCTATCTAAAAAGCGAACGAATCATGTGGTAGAATGGTCCTTGATCGTGCAAAAAATTAATAAAAGCAAAACAAAAAGTTTCGACCCAGGCTGACCCGAGTCGATACTTTTTTTTCCTCGGATGCATTTAACCCTTTTTTCTCAGAGCATGACATATCCAAGAGTGTTTTACGTCGCTTTCAACGTTTATTCAGTCATATCACGGCCACAGACGACTTATTCATGTTATCCCGTGTTTCAATAGCCTGGGTCCAGGAGGTAATTAATGATTATAGTCATTCTTTATTGCGCTCTCCTGTCAAGGTCTATGCGAATCTGTGGCAAAACTGTTTATCGGTTCCATTATTATTGTTATTTTTGACAAAATAACATCAGAATATGTAAATATGATCAGACTCCAGGCCTTTAATGCTCCAATAGTCTGTCACAAAACATCAAGATTTTCATTGCTCAATGATCGAACACCGTTACTAAAAATAGCACATTTGCGCATAGTTTTATGTACAATACAGAAACGATGCACGGGTATGCTATTTTTAGTAACGCTGTCCGATTATCCAGCAATGAAAATTTTGGTGTTCCGTGATAGATCAATGGAACTTTAGTGACCCATGGCCAGACTGAAATCAAGGTTTGTGTTTCACCTTCAGTAAGCTAGTGCTCTGGGTTCACGAATCATTCTCAAAAACATGCTTAGTCTTATTCTCTGAGATTTTCTAAATTTTAACGTAACACAACTTCTGATTGGCTAAACCAAATGGTTTAGCGAATCAGAAATTGTGTTACGTTAAAATTCAGAAAATTTTGGAGACTAAGACTAAAATATTCTTAAGACTGGTTGGTGAATACGGACCCTGGTGTACTCAGATCGAAAAGTCGAATTCAGTGATTGACGTTGAACGATTAAGTCCTTTACCAAACAATTCCTAGTTTTAACTATCCTAAGAGAGACGGCTTTTAAAAAGATATCGGGAAAAGGAGAAAATGTTGGTAACCAGCATTTTCTCCTTTTCCAACAACGTTTTCTACCATTCTGAAGACAAATCTCATCATTGAATTATATCTAATTTGTCGTATGTAAATACTTTCAACAAGGACAAGTTAAGGATTTATCTCATGGTAAAGGGTTAAGTTTTAAATTGAATGAATAAGAAGCTTCTTTTTACTCCACGTAAATGACAGCCAGCATAGTTGAAGGGATAGAGTGTAGGACTTGTAAACATTAAGTTTTGGGTCATTTAGTTTAAACATATTTTATTCATTAATTAATTACAAATATTTAAAGACAATTCAATAGAATAACAAAAAATAACTGACGAAATGGATCAGAACGAAAGCAAAGCTTATATGGTTCTTCTCCAAAATTCCAGGTACACAGTTACAGGTTGATATTAATGTAGAAAAAAAAAAAATAATAATAATAATAATAACGGTATTTTGATAGCTATCGAGAGAAAACCGTGGGAATAAAATAGAACAGGAACATAAGCAGATTGTTGTGGAGTGTTTAACTGGGGGAACAAAACTGGAGGTAAATTTTCACAAGCTGTTGACTTCCTCCATGACCATCACAGATCAGTAGATATTGGATGCTATCAATAAAAGAACATGCAGTTACTTATTTAGATACAAGCATTTAGACTGAGTTTTGGAGGCAGGATTTTCACATCCAAAGGAAAAAAAAAAAAAAAAAAGCCATAATTATTCTAAGTAAATCTTCTGCTATGACTAAAATAAGTATGAACTGCTGCGAATATTTTTTCATTATCAGGTTGATTGAGATCTTCATCACCATATAAAATGACTTGAAGAGTAACTCTTGCAATTGTACTTATATCATCGTTTAAACTAATTCTTAATTCTCGGTAAAATGGGCATTCAAAGAAGTAATGATGTGTTGATTCAACAGAGCCGCATCTACAAAGGGGCGACTGGACTATATTTTTCAAATACAAATGCTCATTAAGACAACTACACTTACTACGTAACCTAGCATGTATGATCTGAGTTTTTCTATCTCCAAAGAAATAAAGCTTGTTTGGGCTCGGTTTATCCAAGTTTAAGCGATATTTAAAAGCAGACAACGTTCCGGCATTTTTCGTTTCATCTGATAAACAGTTCCAATCATCGATCACTGATGGCAAGAATGAATTTTTGTACAAAGTGGTTCTGCAAGTAATGGTTCGCAAGTCATTTGGTCTTCGAAGATTGTAAGATGATGATTCCCCAACTGTTTGAGGAACAAGAACATTTAGATAGTTGTGAGATAGTCCGTTGAACATTTTATAAAAGAGAATCAGTTTGTGTTTTCGCCTCCTTTGGCTTAAAGTTTCCCATCCAGTTTCTTGGTATAAATCACGGATAGCAACTAGTTTGGTGCAGCCTGTTACTATGCGAGCCGCTTCATTTTGAACTTTATCCAGTTGATCTTTCAGGCCCGGAGAAAAATTGGCCCATACAACATCACCATGTTCAAGGATAGGCCTGATAAATGAAAAGTAAATAATTTGAAGGGAAAGACGATCGAGACGCGTTTTTAGATGCCGCATGATTCCAATCCTTTTCCAGGCTTTTTCAATAGATTTACTAACATGAATGTCCCAAGAACCATCATTGGAGAGAAAGAATCCCAAATGTTTATGACTGGTAACAGGCGGTATTTCTATATTTGACATAAACAGACCTGGGTGATTAGGCTTGGAACGTTTACGAGAAATTACTAAAGATTCAGACTTAGATGGATTAAACTTGACCAACCACTTCTGAGCCCATTGATTAATTTTGTCGATGTCTGATTGTAAAACTCTTCCTACTTCATCCGGATCACCTACAATCATTGATAAGCTGGTATCGTCTGCAAACAGGTTAATATTAGCCTGAATGTCATCTACTATAACTATATCATTGATGTAAACTAAGAATAAGAGAGGTCCGAGTATAGAACCTTGAGGGACACCGGCTTGTACACGACTTAAAGTTGAAACACCGCCAGGCAAAATAACCCTTTGAAAACGATTAGAAAGGTAATTGGAAAACCAAGATCATAACTCTCCACGAATCCCTGCTCTCTTTAGCTTAAAGAGTAAACCTTCATGCCAAACTTTGTCAAATGCTTTACTTATATCGAAAAATAAAACTCTGAATTCCAAACCATCGTCCAAAGCTTTACAAATGTGATTATAGAGACAAGCTACTTGGTAAACGGTTGAGTTACCTGGCATGAAACCAGATTGCCAAGGTGTAAAGAAATCGATGTCCTTTAGATAGTTGTAAACATGTTTGAATATAATTCTTTCAAAAACCTTTTCAATATTACTCAACAATGAAACAGGCCTATAGTTGGAAGGAAGAGATGCATCACCAGATTTAAATATTGGGCACACATTGGATATTTTCCATGATGATGGAACAGAACTGGTATTTAAGGATTGATTAAACAGATCACACAGGTGAGGTGCTAGCTGACCAGCAGCTTCGATAACAATACTATTATTTATGCCGTCAGGTCCTGATGCCTTACCAAGCTTAAGTGTTTTGAGAACATCTAGTGCTTCAGACGGCGTGACATTAATAGAATCTAAAGAATTGTTTATAAATTCCTGATTTTCATCTGGAATAAAACTTAAGGAATCATCTATGCATGACTGGTTGGCAAAGTAAGAATTGAGTAAATTTGCTTTCTCGTCTTCTTCAATAATCATAGAGTCGTTGGAAGTATCATACAAAGGAGGGATAGATGTTGAAGAATGGGAACACATGAGCGATTTTAGTGTTTTCCACCAACCACGCGATGACAGAGTTCCAGATTTTAGTTGTGAAGACAATCTCTCGAAATATTGTACTTTACTTTGTCGGTACAAATGACTTGGGTCATTTGAGGGTGAGGTTTCGAGCCCCACGGCTGGCCATCTAAAAATACTAATAGTCTTTCGGATGAGACGTTAAACTGAGGTTCCGTGACCGTACCATACACTGATCACGTTAAAGAAATTAACTGGTCCCCGTTGTAGATAATCATATTACAATTGGCACAAGCTATTGTGTCGTTGCTTTTCATTGGGCCAATCAGAGCAGCTTACGCATTTCCAGTTTGGCAGAATAGGTAACACTGCGATTTTTTGCACAATTTTAAACTGGTAATCGAAGATAGAAATAACAGTAGGAGACATAGATTTAAACATTAAAAGGTGATACCAAAATACAAATCACTTACCCGTGAGGTCAAAAATGTTGGAAGATCTGCTGCTCAGGAAGTGAGAGTGACCTCCCCTGAATCTCTATTAGTCTCGCGACATGGATGTTTTAAAAAAAATAGACCGTTTTTAGTAGCCTGTACCGATCTTTATACACTTGCTGTATCATGTACGGTAACCAATCTAGTTAAAGAAACAGGTGTGACTTGGAATGGTTTTCGTCTTATATCATGCATTATCCCCCGTAACAAATCTAACAGCGTCCAGGGGGAGTCGCCCATATGGACAACCGTCAAAGAAACGCAGAAATCAATCAAATCTACGTACCCTTAGCCACAGGCTGCCTTTCCACTAAACCAAATCAGGGTTTTAGCAGTCAAGATTTATAAGATTTATCTTTAGCAATTATTTTTGACCTTTCGGAATCGCATTACACGATAATCACTGTCTAGAGATGATGGCACCTATCAGGCTATAGGATCATTTCTCAAATGGGAACTGTGACATTTATGTTTTCAAAGGATTAAAGTGATGGCCCCAAGGTTCCCTCAAACCTTTTACCACACAATCCCGAGGTTTTACGACCCTAATAAAGAAAGCGTTCGAAAACATTGTAGGAAAAGGAGAAAATATTGGTAACCAGCATTTTCTCCTTTTTCCCCACAATGTTTTCTACCCAATCACTGACAAATCTTATATTTTGAGCCATATTTGATTCGTCGTCTGCACGTGCTTTCAATGCAGACGACTCTAGGACTTCTTCGTGTGGTAAAGAGGTAACCATTTGCTCTCGATTTGAATCCGAAATTTATGTTCGTAAAACGGATGTCATCTCATACTAAATATTGGAGAAAATGAAAATTCCTCCAGAAAATATTGTGTCAGGCAAATTCTTAATTCGTCCCAAAATTGTTTCATATTCTGAGCCCGCATTCACCAACTATTGTTAGTTTCATTCTTAGCCTTATTCTAGACGTAGAAAGTAACACAAAGTCTGATTGGATAAACTATTTATCTTTTGAAACACATCAATATAATCTGACTGTGAAGGCACATCATTGACAAGATAATGTATTTGAAAATGAAAGGAATACCTGTTTGCGCCATTGTTTTATTAATGATTTCCTTCAGTGTCTACTTTTTCTAAACACTTTCGATGTCAATATCGAAAACAGGGGCTTTCGTTGGAGTTGTCTTTTGCAAGGTATTTCATATCAAAGTCTGGTACCTGTGAAGCCCAGAAAGTACTGGGTGTCCAAAAAGAAATTTAACGGTTTTAACGTCTATTTATTATATCTTTACGTTCTGCTAGATCATCGAAAACTTGCATATACCCAGACAACAGATATGAGTTTTTATCCTGTACTAGCTTTAAAATTTACACTCATACACTTTTCAGAAAAATGTCAGTTTGCTAAAATTACTGTATTTTGTCCATGGTGTCAATTCTGTGCTTTATGACGTTTCTAGATGTATACCCTTTTGAAGCTTCAAAAGTTCCAATCCACTGCCAACAGACACATCTATGCTCCTCGGGAACATCAAAAGAGAACTAAGGTAGATCAGTGTTGACACTTTTTGAAATCTAACCAACAGTTTTGAAGAGCATGTGAGAAGGCAAGCTTCAAAGGGACAGACATCTTGAAAACGACATAAACTACTGAACTGACGCCATGTACAAAGTACAGTAACATTAGTAAAATGACATTTTTCTGAAAAATATATGAGTGTAAGTATTAAAACTGATACAGGATTAAACTGAAATCTATTGTCTTTTTTATATTAGCAAGTTTCTGATGATCTAGCATAATGTATTTATGATAAAACAAATAGACAATAAAACTGTAAACTTTCTTTTTGGTTACCCCTGTACATGAGAAAGGAGCTGTGTTCCCGTGATATGAATGCAAAAAAAAAAAGTTGAAAGCACAATTCAACCAATGGACTGCTTTTATCGATAGCAAAGTTGATAATTTCATTTTCACTTTATCTATTCATACTTCAAAAGTGGATAAAGAAGTATAGTATGTTTATTTTCATTTATTGTTAACCTGGTAGAACAACATTTAAAAAAGCAAGTTGTCTCGTCATTCCCACCGTATGAAGGTATTTGTAAATTTAGCGAGACAGATTATCTATACGGAGAAGCGGATTAAAAATCTTTAGACCTATAATAAATAAAAACAATAGTTTTGTGTCAGTGACGCAATCGCTTAAAGAGCATTCCAAGGGCTGTTTTGGCTAGAATTTATCCCAATATAGCAGACAGCATAGATCAATGATCAGACTGAACGTTCTGTGCAGTCTGATCTTGATCTACACTGTCCGCAAAAGGTCATTCCGTTCCTCGTGCGTGCTAAGTGTTAACGACATACAGAAAGCTGTAAATGTTGTTGAGTGCTAAGTTTCGTCTTCCCACGAAATCCTGTATCGACGAATTCCGATAATTGTTACATTAGAGACAGTTAAATCCCCGAACTATTTCCTGCGATGACACTTTACAGGCGATGTATTCCTGCACTTTTTCTCGGCTTTTTTTTCTTTTTGCCATTTTAGCCTTTTGTCCTAAAGGCTCGGTTGTTTCGGAACAGCTCTTGTGTCTCAGTATGAATCCCGACTCTGCCTTTATTTATTATGCTGGTTGCCTCCTCACGAAATCTTGTATCGAGAAATTCCATTCATTATTTGAATTACAAACGTGTTTAAATTCCCGACCTTTTTTCAGTGGTGACTTGAAGGCGATGTATTCTTACACTCTTTCTTGACAATAGTTCCTCGACCCATTCCACCTTTAGCTCAAGTGCCTAAGTTGCTTGGCACATGTTCTGTAACTTAGGTATACCAATTCGAATCCATTATTCCTTCTGGGGTTGATCTTTCAAGAAATTCTTTATCTACAAATTCTGATAGTTGTTACAACCCCCTCACCATTTGCTGCGATGACATTCTTACGCTCTTCCTTGACACCAGTCACCTAGAACTTCTTTGACCTTAAGCTTCGGTGACTCAATGGGTCACCTAAAAGTTTTGTAAGGTAGGTATACCAGATGGAATCCATTATTCCCTCAGGATTTTCATTCTCATAAAATCTGGTATCAACTAAAATTCGATAATTGTTATAATCTCCGAACTATTTACGCTGATGACTATTTTCAGGAGATGTATTCCTGCAATCTTACTTGACAATCGTCTCTTTGTCACTTTTAAGCTCTAGTTCCCGTAACTCAGTGTGTTAGGCAAAGGTCTTGTAACCTAAGTTGACCTGTATAAGTTTGAATCTCGGCTCGACAATTATTTATACCGGGGTTGCCATCTTAAAGTTTTTGTGTCAACATAAGTCGATAATTAGACTTTAACACCCTCGAACTGTTTCCTTTGATGACACTTTATATGAGATGTATTCTTACACTCTTTCTCGACTTTTTCAAAGTCCTTTATATGTATTTTAAGATTCGTTTTTTTTTTTTTTTTTTCCCTAGCGACTAGCATTTGGGTAGACCATACGATAACAGATTGTCATCTTCATAATTTCAATACAATACTTTTAAATGGTATGATTTAAATACATTTATACACCCGCATTGATGAATTTTGGCAGCTGTGTGGCATTTAATAGTGCTAGAGCTGTTTAATTCTTTACCAAACAACAAACTGTCGGGCTGGTTCAAATTTAGAACATATACAGACGACAAATTAACCCCCTTAACACTGAATCCTTAGGTTGACCGACCCTGTAGAAACAGACTTTTAAAAACATTGTGGTAGAATGAGAAAATGCTGGTAACAAGCATTATCTCTTTTTCTCAAAAGCCTTTTTCCCTTGGGCCGTTAAAACATGGGTTTTTTTGGCAAAGGACTACCTAATAAATAAATTACGCTTTTTCCAACGGTACAAAATACAGTTCTGCTGCATGATGAAGTGACAGTTTGGTCCTAACCTATATAATGAAGTAGTGGACAGTGCAGACCATAGATCAGACTGCACGTTCTGTGCAGTCTGATCTTGATCTACACTGTCCACAAAAGCTGCTTGTGTCGTTTATACTACGGAATGAGTTTGACGATGTCTTGGCTGGGCAAGCCACTATGTTAATCTATGTTTGTGACCTGAATTCTTGCATGTCTAGAATCATTACCTAACGAGCTACTCAACATAGCAAGAATGCGTTCATTAAGGATCTGTATGTATATTTAGTGTTCAACGCCGTTTGGTTATATCAAGGCGGTCAAAGTTCCTGGGTAGGTGCTTATAAAACTTTCTTCCATGCTCAACTAAAATGAGCATGGAAATTCAAAATTATACAAAATTGATGTGATACGTAATATGAATCAGTTTGTCTAAAAACCGGTTGATTCCTGGAGTTTAATGGTCTACTGACATGAAGAAATATTTACAATTGCACGGACTGTGCAGGGTGACATGAGTCGACGCTTTTATGCATTAAACTATCTTTTCAGAGAGCATTGCACAACGGAAATGTTACGCCAATTCAGCGATAGATTTTCCTTAAAGAAATACGAACAACTGCCCACAGAATTGATACATGACGGAAACGTTATGGCATTTTTACAGGAACAATAAATTTCTTGTTATATATATTTTATTGTGCGATAAGACAGAAGCATTATTTGATAGTCTGCTATATTGTCTATATGCCTCTGTGGACATTGCATTGGTCGCGTCGCGAGAAAAAAATACATTAAATAGTCGTGTAGTCAAGGGAGGTAACTTGGGAATGCTGCATCACTTGGAAATTTGTTTTGTTTCTTTGAATTGCGTTTTTGCCAAGCCCCCGTAGCTCAGTCGGCAGCGTACAGGACTTGAGAACAGGAGGTCGCTGGTTCGATCCCAGCTTGGCCAATTTCTTTCCGAGGATTGATGATAGTCATTGCGACAGGATTCATTCCTCTCTCACCGCTGACCTTGTTTCGACGATGATTATGTGGGAAAGCAGCCAGTGGTTTGGAAAGAATATTGTGCGGAGTACTGGTAAAAGAAACTCCATGAATGCATGGATAGGTGCACTGGCCGCCGTGATATAACTGAAATAATGTTGAAAACGGCTCAAAAGATGAAAATTGTCCTTACTTGAGTAGAAAACATTCTGGGAAAAGAGAAAAATGCTAGGTATCAGCATTTTCTCCTTTTTCCACAACGTTTTCGAAAGCTTTCTTACGCAAGATGGTTAAAACTGGGAATTGTGACGTAAAAGGTTGCATGGTGACATTTCAGCATCTATGGTGCACTGGTTCTCGCTGTATGTTCCAGGACGAAAAAAATGGCGGTTTATTACGGAATCCTGTTTCCGCCATCCACTTTTCGACCTACGAGGAACTCGAAAAGTAAAAATTAGGCACACTAACTTCCACTTTTCTAGCAAAAAAGTTACCTCGAAAAGTCGAAAAGTTGAAGTTTTTGACCTGACAATAGTCAAAAAACTTTCGACTTTTCGACCTCACCTTTGTCTAGAAAAGTAGAAATTAGGAAGTACTTACTTCAACTTCTCGCGTTAAACTGCTAGGTCGAAAAGTAGAAAAGTGGAAGTTTTTCACATGACAATTGTCAATAAAACTTCCACTTTTCGACCTAGAAAAGTCGAAAAGTCGAAATTAGCCGATTAAAACTTCCACTTTTCTAGTTAGGACTAATTTTTCGTAGGATAAATCGGCCGCGGGACCGGTGACACAGGAATTTTTACCCTAAACTGGCAGCCTGTTATCGATCTTTATTTTATGGTCTATTGGACGGCTACGGGAGATACAACGGGTACCAGTTTATTTTTACCCCTACACCGGCTCCAACATTATTCGGTGCTGATAAACAAACATCCCGTGATAATCAGTCCTAACTAGAAAAGTGGAAGTTTTAATCGGCTAATTTCGACTTTTCGACTTTTCGATTTTGTTTTCTAGGTCGAAAAGTGGAAGTTTTATTGACAATTGTCATGTGAAAAACTTCCACTTTTCTACTTTTCGACCTAGCAGTTTAACGCGAAAAGTTGAAGTTAGTACTTACTAATTTCTACTTTTCTAGACCAACGTGAGGTCGAAAAGTCGAAAGTTTTTTGACAATTGTCAGGTCAAAAACTTCAACTTTTCGACTTTTCGAGGTAACTTTTTTGCTAGAAAAGTGGAAGTTAGTGTGTCTAATTTCTACTTTTCGAGTTCCTCGTAGGTCGAAAAGTGGATGGCGGAAACAGGATTCCGTAGTTTATTTCCTTTCGACAGAGTACCAGTGGTAATGTACACCACTCGACTAAACTCGGCCGATGCCGTACCTGCATCTAACCTCGACAGTATGGGGGGGGGGGGGTCCATATTGAAATACTGCCAGTCACACGATCTTAATCATGGCGGCGCCCAGGGAAATCGATTAGCAACGGCAACAACAAGCAACCTGTCGCTGAAAAATGCCTACGGAATTGACAAATAAGATGAACAAACTATTTGTCAACGGAAATGTGTTTAGAAAGATTCTGATTTTTTTTTTTTTTCTTTCCAAGAGGAGTATTACGATTCAAAAACGGTAAAGCGGTGTACTTCCGGCGAAGAAATGTACTCTGTGGGTGCATATCAAGGTCTGTGATACAGCTGAGAGACTTGATCACCGGATCACCCGAGGTTTGTCGAATGGATGTACAGCTCACAAGATCTTCTGTCTGTTGGGTATCCTGATAAAAGGCTGGGACTCAGCAGTGCCTTGCTTTAGGACACTCCTATATGACCAGCGCTACAAGCGAAGATCAAATCAGAATTTTCTGAATAGAAATTCAACATATTTAAGCTTGTAATTTCTGATGAATTTAGTCATTTATATCAATGTGATGTGAGCTCTGCTCTGTGAAAATGGGTTTAATAAATCTGCAAAAAGTATCGACCCGATTGCGCAGGCTGACCTGGGTCTAAACTTTTTGCTATTGGTCAATTTTCTGGAAGTCCATTGACTGATTGATTGAATAGTGTTTAACGCCGTTTTCAACATTATTTCATTTATATCGCGGCGGCCAGTGCACCTATCCATGCTTTCCTGGAGTTTCTTTTACCAGTACTCCGCACAATATTCTTTCCAAGCCACTGGCTGCTTTCCCACATAACCATCGTCGAAACAATGGTCAGCGGTGAGAGAGGAACGAATCCTGTCGCACCGACTATCATAAATCCTGGGAAAGAAATTGGACAAGCCGGGAATCGAACCAGCGACCTCCTGTTCTCAGGTCCTACACGCTACCTACTGGAGTCCAAGGACCACTGTACCTCATGATTCAGTCGGTTGTAAGACCAGTTTGACATTATGGGCCCATAATTAGGTGACAACTTACTTGGTATTGTGGGTCATGGAGATGCACTTAACCCACTTTTGTCAGAGCATGGCTGAGGTATTATTTACGTTTGATATTATGGGACAACATTGGCCAATATACAGGGTGTTTCATAATATCTGCCACCATTACAAAGTTTTATATCTTTTTAGTTAATTAGGATAAAACAATGATATGTACACCCTTTGAAAGCTTATATATTAAAATTTTATTTGACTAATAAAGTATGGGAAAACATCAATGTCATAACGTCATTTATGACGTCATTTCCTGTGGTCAGTTTTCCAAGATGGCGCCAACTAAGGATCACTGCAAAGAAATTGTTAAATTATATTATGAAACTAAATCACCTATTACAGTGATTAGAACTATGCAGAAAAGGTATCCAGATGTAGGTAAAGTTGATAAAAAACAGATACATAGAATTGTAAAGCGATTTGAAGTTATGGGCTCAATTGAAGATGGGAGACACAATAATCTGGGTCGCCCTAAGTCCGTGCGGAATGAAGCGACAATTGAACAGGTTAAAGCGGTGATCACAGAAACACCAAGAAAATCTGTTAGAATGGTATTTGGAGATATTACTAACATTGCCAGCCATTCAAGTGTTTACAGAATGCTAAAATATGATTTAAAACTGACTCCATATAAAATTTCTATTATGCAACACCTCAAACCAACAGATATCGAAAGCAGGTTGTCATTTGCAAGATGGGTAAAGGAAAATGATGATATCGTGGGACAGATATGGTTCTCGGATGAAGCCCACTTTTATCTAAATGCACAAGTGAATAAGAAGAATTCCATATTTTGGGGAACTGAAAAGCCAGAATTTTATATTGAAAAACCTCTCCACTCTGAGAAGGTTACAGTGTGGGCGGCATTAAGTTCTGAGGGCATAATTGGCCCTTTTTTTTTTTGAGGATGAGGATGGAACTGTGGAGACTGTAAATCAAGACCGCTATTTAAATATTCTTAAAAACAAATTTCTACCAGCTTTGAGACGTAAGGGAATTGATATAAACACCACATGGTTCCAGCAGGATGGTGCAACTCCTCATACAGCTAGAAATGTGATTGACTGGATACAAAAGACCTTTGGTGATAACTTCATTTCATTGAAAACAGATATTGAGTGGCCACCACACTCCCCGGATTTAAGCCCACTTGATTTTTTCCTCTGGGGATACCTTAAAGACAGGGTCTATAAGCACTCCCCACAGACCACAACTGAACTTAAAACTGCAATCAAGAGAGAAATGAAGATCATAAGCAGTGAGACATGTGCATGTGTAATCCGAAATTTCCGGCACAGAGTCGACGTCGTTATTGGCCAGAATGGACGTCATTTAGAACACATTCTATAAAATTGACATTTTAAAGAATTTTGAAACTGCGTGTATTTACAAGGGTAATACCTACATGTTATATATCAAATAAAACTTTATTCTATGTACAATAACATGGTTAAATGTAAAAACACAATTTCTTTTTTATGTTAAAGTTTTTGATGTATAAAATGGTGGCAGATATTATGAAACACCCTGTACTTAAATAAATTACGTTTATGCCCGTGTTTATGAACCACGGAGGATCAGAAGAAAGTACAGAGAAAGACAAAACGGTTTCTTTTTCCATAATCCATTTGAGCCCATGCTGTGTGAAAAGGAGGCTTAATGCATTTGCAAAAAGTATCGACTCATGTCAGCCTGCGCAGTCCGCGCAGGCTGACATGGGCCGAAACTTTTTGCTATCTCTAAATTTTCTGCATGTCAAGGGATAATTCTACCTCATAATTCAGTCAGTCGTGTGACAAAATGGATTTTATGGATCCATAATTAGGTGATGTCCTGCTTCGTGTGATGGATCACGGAGATGCTTTAAGCCCCCTTTTTCCATAGCACGGCTCATTTATAAATGCCGCACAGCTGCACCAAGGCATTATGATGCATTAAGACCCCTTTTTTCCAGAGCATGGCTCATTTATAAATGCGGTACAGCTGCACGAGGGAATTATGAACCGAGCGGTAATAGTAAAATATGGCTGAAATTACGATAACAATTCCTCTGTTTATTGTATTATAGAAAATAGAACCTGCATAAATATTACCCTTTCGACACATAGACATTTTCCACTCAATTGCGTGGTTTTTTTTTTTGACCATGAGAAATAAGATCGCTGAAACATTATAGGGGAAAAGGAGAAAAAAAAATGCTGTTTATTTATTTATTTATTTATTTATTTATTTTTCATTTTCTCCTTTTCCATCAATGTTTTCTGCACCTTGAACAACAAATTCCATTATTTGAGCTAAGTTTAGTTTTGTTGTCTGTAAATACTTTCAATATGCATTAGTTCATGATTTTGTTATCTTGGTTAGGCCTTTCAAACATCAGATCGTGCACAAACCACGTGACACAAAGCGAATTTTCTTCTTTCAGGTACAACTACTTTTAACTATTGATTGCCAATCACAAAACGTGCAGTTCGACCAAATATTTGCACTGTCGATTTTTTTGTTTGATGTTCTGGAAAATCAAAATTGACTTGGAATAGAAAATCAAAAATAGAAATTTTACCGTACCAGAATAGGTTTACTTTGCTTTATTTTGCGTTTTAGATGTAAATGGGCTGTATATAGTTTTCCAGAACATATCATAAGCACAGGCATGGTGTTAGATTGTTTCTGTCAGAGAGAGAGAGTAACGAAAGAAGGCGATGGTTCAATATACAGAATACTTTGAATCGATATGGACGCACGCAAAGAAAATGATAGTAAACAACATACGTAGAAACTGAACGTGATAATTTTGACATCTGCCTGGATCAATCGATTTTCAAAAGGGATGGTTTATGCGAATTATCGATTAGTTTCGAAGCATAATTAAATTACACTGCATTTAAATTGTTGTGTTTATGTTTTGGAATGAGCCAATATTGGTTAACAAATACCACAATTATCGCGTTCGCATTATAGTTCTTTCATAGGATTGTTCATACACTTAATCGCACCTACGCAGACAGTTCAAAATGTTGTTGCAATAAATAGAGTAGAAGCATCTTTTTGGTATGACGGCTCCCCTTGTCTTTCAATTATTAAAATACTTGCTCAGGATCCGGGCGATATGTAGGCTTAAGTTTCCTGCATGCTCTAGGACCTTCTACCTCATGATTCAGTCGATTGTTAGACAAAATGGCTTTCGTACATTAATAATTAGCCTATGTGATGACTTGCTTGGTATAATGTATCACAGAGGTGCACCCAGTCCCCTTTTGCCAGAGCGCGGCTCAAGTAAATTAGTGGGGTTTCGCCGTGATAAAACTACATTACTGTTAAAAGCGACGAAAAGCGCTATGGTAAGTCAATGAAAGTGCTTTTCAGGCTATAGCTACATTTGCAGCCAGTGCAGATCAAAGATCAGACTGCACATAACGTAAAGTCTGATATTGGATCTACATTGTCCGCTTTGCTGAGACTTGATGGCCAAAAGCAACCTTGAATGTTTTTTTTTTTTTTCTTCACTCGCTATCATGAGATCGCTAGTAACTATTGCCATCGAGAGTGACCCAAATCCAAATGTAAAGAAAAATCCCACAGAAAATAATTCTTTCAATTAGAAATGAACCATTCTCAGTAAAAAGGGGGCTTCATGCATCTACGAAAAGTATCGACCCAGGTCAGACTGCGCATTCCGCGCAGGCTGACCTGGGCCGATACTTTTCGCTATTGGTCAATTTTCTGTATGTCAAAAGACCAGTCTAACTCAGGATGCAGTCATTTGTTAGAGAAAATGGACAAAATGGATCCATTATTATGCCATGACTTTATTGGTATGATGCATCACGGAGATGCATTAAGCGCCCTTTTGCCAGAGCATGACTCAAATCGTAATTCTGTTGAACATGACAATGTTGACATGGCCTACAAAATCTCTAGCAATCCAGTTTGAACGATGTCTACTTATAAAGTCATAGACTGAACAAGATGTCATCGATGAGGTACAAAATGTTTGCGTTTATTTAAATCAAGTCAGTGACCTATGTAAATCAGGCTTATCTTTACTTGTCCAAACGCAACCGTTTTCATCCCTGTTTTTTTTTTTTTGCGGGTTTTATGGGTCTCTTCTAGCTTCAAGTTCTTCCAAGAGATAAAGTGAAAAAGCATGGAAAAGTTTATCCAAAGGGGAAAGTATTTGAATGCCAAACCATCCAACTGGTATGTTCTTTGTAATTTTTTTCAATTAAAGATCAACAAACCAAACACAATTTTTGTCATGGTATTTCCTAAACTGTAACAGGTAAATAGCTATGAGTGGTGAGTAAAGTAACCGGATCTGGTATATAATTCAAGATACCAAATGGACACACACGTATAAGTAGAAAAGCTTGTAAATTCAGCCTGTACAAAGTAATTTCGAAATTTGATGTTTTATTTTCAAAACCTTGATTAAGTTTCTTAAGTCGACTTAAGTCTCTATTGCAGCAAGTATGGAAGGATCAAGGTCAGAGTTTACAGCATGTGCAGTCTGAACTTGAAGCTACACCGTCCGCTCCTGATTTCCAAACTATGACAAAAAGGACATTTCGACGGCAAAAAAAGTGTCGGATTGCAACCAAAACGAGCAGTTAAATGTTTACCAAACGAGAAAATTTTGAATTGTTCCAAATTGAAACCATTTGCAGACGACAAATTTGATGCAGCTCAAAAGATAATTTTTGTTTTTAAATGGTGGAAAGCATGGTGGGAAAAAGTAGAAAATACCGGTTTCCAGCATTTTTCCCCAGCATGTTTTCAAAACCCTTTTCCTCAGTGTCGTTAAAACTCAGGACTGTTTGGTAAACGGTTAACTCCATATACATATTACTTTTTCGATTACAGTCCAAAAGTTCAAGAACGCAATGGGTGTAAGAACTAGTGACAGTGTGGAATTTTCAAACTTAACCTTTAAGCGCTAAGCGCTACTCAACGACCTTTTGCGGACAATGTAGATCAAGATCAGCTTGCACAAAAAGTGCAGTCTGATCTTGGATCTACACTGTCCGATAAGGGACTATCTTTCTCCAAAATACCCTTGAAATAGCAAAACTGGGTTTTTACTTTCTGCTTGGAAGTTGCATTTCACTTATTTAGCAGGATAAGGGTTAGACGATATGGGGATTGATTATTTTCAAACTTAGACGATATAGATATTGATTATCCTGTGATTACCCGTATTATCAGGACACAACTGAAAAGGTCGGTTAATTCTGAAGTTTTATCAATAACTGCATAAAATTTCCAGGGACTTATTGGGCATAAAGCACCAGTGAAAGTTTAGAATGGTCAAATCACCAAGTTATGAGGATTGTCTCTTTTGAACATGTTATTAAAGTCCTAATTTTCGTAAAAAACGCCGTTAAAGTTCGAACAAACTATAATATAACGTTGTAATTGTCTTTCATGCTCTTATTACAAGAGCACCAGAGAAAAAGGGGGAGTAACTTCAGCGTTATCAGTCTACCAAATCATACAGTTTTATCCGTCGTTCAAGGCATAAAAGGTGCGGGAACATAATGGGCATAAAAATCCAGTGAAAGTGTAATCAGACACAAACAGAAAATGTAATGAAACCACCACGGGATTGGCTTTTCTGTAATTATTATTAGGAAACATAATATCACCCTCTTGCATAATTTATAGAGTAATCAATCAAAGTGTGAATATTATCTTTTATTCTCCATAGAGTCGTCTGTAATGTGTGTTGGTGTGCTGAAATGTTTCCCTGCAAAAATTAAATAAATAAATAACGAATGAATGAGTGGATGGGTAGGTGGGTCGGCCACCGAGCGACAGTGACTAACTGGATGGATTGGTGAGTGAGCGAGTGAGTGAGTGAGAGAGTGAGCGAGTGAGTGCCTCTGGGAACGAGGTTTGATTATCTTCAAGTGATTATCTTCAAGTGAAAAAATTACCTTTCAGTGCTTTGAACTGATACCTTTAGTGTGTAGAAAAAGTCATATAGGCCTATCAGATATTGCTATTTTAGTGATATTTCGCCTTCTTTCAAAATATCGGATGGCTTACATCCACGATCAGACAGCATGATACTTGCAGTCTTATCCTACCCTTCTCCCCCGTTCTAAGCCCACTGCCCTTAACATTCAAGTACCGTTTTATTTTTTTTTAATATGAAATGTTACTAAAATCGTCCATACTGATAGGATAGGAATGGGAGAAAATGCCTTTGAGATATAATTTTTATGCATTTTTACGAGCGATTAATTCTCAAAGGACTGGGGAAAAAATTACTAAAAGTGCTCTTAGTTGATTTGGAAAGTCGATAGTCTGCGTTATTAACCGTTTTAGTGCCATAGGCAAAAATAGTGGTTTTTGCGGACGATATATATCCAAGATCAGACTGCACAGAACATGCAGTCTGATCTTGGATCTATACCGTCTGCTTGTTTAGTCAAGCCTGTAAGTTATAAATTCTAAGTTTCAGTGGATTGTATTTTCAGCCGTCGAAAGAGGTTGACCCAATATGAGCCATGCTGGGAAAAGGGGGCTTAATGCATCTCCTTGATTATGTTATACCTATCAAGCCATCACATAAATATGGACTCGTAATAGCCACTTTATTTAAAAACCGACTTAATCATGAGGTAGAATGGTCCTCGAGCATACAGAAAATTGACCGATAGCGAAAGGTTTCGGCCCAGGTCAGCCTGACCTGGGTGGATACCTTTCGCAGATACATTAAGCCCCCTTTTCACAGAGCATGGATCATATAGTTTGCACTGAATGGGTTAACCCAAGCTTTGACGACCCTGCTAACCTAGTACTTTCTTCTTTTCCTACAATGTTTCTACCTTTTCATAGAAAAATCACGTGATTTATACACATTTAATTTGTCGTCTGCATAAGCTTCCAATTTGGACAAATCTAAAATTTTTCGTCTGGTAGAGAGTTAAAAACGTTTGATCAATGTTTTGGATTACTATCACAATGAATTATCAGACTGGCAGGTGTTCTCCAACGGCAAGTTGCTTAACCACTGGAGGCTTATATGTCAGTCTATGTTCGACCGCTATGGGGACGCTTCACGAAAACAAATCGGGTTGCAACCAGCATTTCCTTCTTTTCCAACAATGCCACCAACCCTTTCATAGATCCAGAACCTTTGATATGAATATGCCGATTCTCTACCTCTGCCATTGTCCCCCATAAGTGTATTTTTATGAAGTGTGACATTGAATGAATGCGAGGAAAAAAAAAGGCCCGTAACTTGGAGACCCCACAAAATTTCATTTAAGTAGAGAACTGAACGACAAATCCTGTATCTTGTTATCTATTGTCCTCCCCATCCTAAATTTGTTCCTCGTGAATGATTTACTGGGTCTTGAAATTGGTTGAGTTTGGTCAGATTCTTATTTGCAACTGTCATCAAGATTTAGATTTTTTGGTTAAGAGGAGAAATTGTCTGCCAGTGTCAGACTCCTTTGCATATAGATCTCTGTTTGTCTGTCTCTCTCTGTCACTGTGTCTGTTTCCCTCTCTCTCTCTCTCTCTCTCAGTCTCTGTCTCTTTCCCTGTCTGTCTGTCTGTCTGTCTGTCTGTGTATATCTCTCTTTTTAGTTTTACATAGGCCCAACAATTTTAAATCAAAATGACTATATACTTTGATCTATGCTTCAACCCTTTCAGCGTAATAGGCGGAAACAGGGGCTTTTGCAGTCGTGCAGTCTGATCTTCGATCTATACAGTCCGCTTGTTTATCATTGCTTATAAGATAAAAATCGTTCTAAGTTTCGGCGAATTGTATTTTCAGTCGCCGAAGGAGGTCGAGTTTATATGAACCATGCTCAGTGAAAAGGGGCTTAACCCTTTCCCAAACGACAAATTTTGGACTGGTCCAAAGAAAGAGTTTGCAGACGACAATTTTAAATTTGATGAAAATGGCAGAAAAGTCTCAAAAATGGTAGAAAACGCTGTGGGAAAAGGAAAAATTGCTCGTTACGAGCAATTTTTAGCTCCACTGGCCGAAGGCCAGCGGGCTTATGTCATGGCCTGGTGTCCGTCGTGCGTCCGTCCGTCCGTCCGTCCGTCCGTCCGTCCGGTCGTCCGTCCGTCCGTCCGGTCGTCCGTCCGTCCGTCCGTGCGTTAACTTTTATTTCAAACATCTTCTTCTCTGAAACTACCCATCCAATTTTCATGAAACTTCACAGAAATGATCCTGCCATGGTCCTCTTCAGAATTTCTTGAAAGAATTTGATTCCTTCAAAAACTCTGGTTGCCATGGCAACAAAACTGAAAAATATTGGAAATCTTTAAAAATCTTCTTGTCTGAAACCATAAGGCATAGGGCTACCAAATTTGGCATGTAGCTTTATGTAGTAGACCTCTATCAAGTTTCTTCAAATTATAGCCCTGGGGTCAAAATTGGCTCTGCCCCAGGGGTCACAAGTTTTACATAGGCTTATATAGAGAAAACTTCAAAAATCTTCTTGTCTGAAACCATAAGGCATAGGGCTACCAAATTTGGCATGTAGCTTTATGTAGTAAACCTCTATCATGTTTCTTGAAATTATAGCCCTGGGGTCAAAATTGGCTCTGCCCCAGGGGTCACAAGTTTTACATAGGCTTATATAGAGAAAACTTTAAAAATCTTCCTGTACCTGTGCCATAAGGCCTAGAGCTACCAAATTTTGCATTTAACTTGATCTAGTTGGGGTCTACCAAAAGTGCCCAAATTATAGTCCTGGGGTCAATTTGGCCTCATGCTGGGGGGGGGGGGGTTCACAAGATTTACATAGGCTTACATAGGGAAAACTTTTAAATCTTGGTGTACATAGCCATAAGGCTTAGGCTACCAAATTTTGCATAATTATAGCATTATCTAGTGGACAACTACAAAGAGGGCCCAAGTTACAGCCCTAGGATCAAGTTTGGCCCTGCACCAGGGTTCACAAGTTTTACATGGGTTTATTGAGTGAAAAGTTCAGAAACCGTCTTGTTACTAGCCATAAGGCCAAGAACTCCCAAATTTGGCATGTTATTCTTCTAATACACATATTCCCCATTTAGTCCGACTGTAGCCCTGGGGTCAAAGTTTTATGAGGGCTTATATAGTAAAGACTTCTCTTCATGGTTTATATTCATAAGCCAGTGGAGCGATACAGGGCCATCATGGCCCTCTTGTTCCTTTTCCCACAGTGTTTTCAAAAGACTTATACTGCAGACACGTGTTTGCTTGGGAAAGGGTTAATGCTTCTGCGAAACGTATGGACCCAGGTCACCCTGAGCAGTCCGCGCAGGCTGACACGGGAAGATCATTTTAACTATTTGTAAATTTTCTTGCATGTCAAAGGACAATTCCACCCCATGATGTAGTCGGTTATTCGACAAAATGGATTTTATGTATCGATTATCATGAGATAACTTGCTTAGTATCATTCATCACGGAGACGCATTAAATCCCCTTTAGCTAGAGCGCAGCTTAAATGTATTTATCCCTCTTTATGAAACAAGGGATATATCTTTAGCTTGCGGAATAGGAAATTTTACAAAAAAAAAAAAAATCTTCGCGTTTTCTATATGTATTATTTTTACCCATGTTATAATTCTAAAGCCATTTTTTGCACACGAATGAAAATTGACAGTATTTGCTATATTTAATTTTCTAAAAAAAAATAAAATTTTTCGAGACGAAATCTCGTTTAATCCCCTTTATCTCTTTACCAAACAAACGAACAAAGGTTTTTTGAAAACATTGTGGGAAAAAGGGAGCATTTTCTTCTTTTTCTCCATATTGTTTTCCACTCTTTTAAAGTACTAAAATCCTATTATTTCAGACACTTTTAATTTATCGTCTGCAAACGCTTTCAAATTTATGCAAGTCTAAAAGTTAAAAAACTTTGTCGTCTACGAAAAAGTTCAGGGAATGATGACAGAAACAGGGTAAAACCTGGCATACTATCGCTTAGGGAAATAAAAAATAGAAAAATTCAATTTGTAAACACGCGATAATTCATACAAATTGCATTCATTATGTCGAAAAATGTCGTGTTTTGTGATAAAAAATTTCTCCGGATTTGCATTTCCAAATTGTTTTGTGTATTCAACAGTTGTCTAGGTTCGCTTGATTAGTCACGGCAAGTTATTTATAAGCCATGCTCTCTGAAAAGGGGGCTTAAAGCAACTGCAAAAGCTATCGACTCTGCGGACTGCGCAGGCTGACCTGGGCCGAAACTTTTTGCTTTTGGTCAATTTTCTGTATGACCAAGGACCAGGCTACCTCCTGATTCAGTCGGTTGTTGGACAAATAAATCTTGTGGATCCATGATACTGTGATGACCCCCCCCCCCCTTGGTATCATGGATCACGGAGAAGCATTAAGCCCCTTTTGCCAGAGTATACCTATACCTCATATATATGATTCATGCTCTGGAAGGGGAGTTTAATGCATCTGCAAAAAGTATAAACCCATGTCAACGAGAGTCGAAAACTTTTGCTATTATGATGCATTGGTTTTTGACAAAATGGGTTTTATGGATCCATAATTACGTTGATTGATTGATTGTATGATCTTTAACACCGTTTTCAACGTTATTTCAATTATATCGCGAGGGCAAGTGCACCTATCAATGTTTTCCTTGAGTTTCTCTTATATGTACCTGCACTTCGCACAATATTTTCCCAATCCACTGCCTGCTTTCCCTAATAACTATCGTCGAAAAAGAAGCAGCGGTGAGAGAAAATAAATCCTATGGTAGTGACTATCATCAATCCTCGGGAAAAAAAAAAACGGCCGATCTGGGGATTCGAACCAGTGACCCCCTGTTCTCAGGTCCTGTAGCTACCGACGGCGCTACTGGGGCTCAGCCCATAAGTATATGATGACTTGCTTGGCTTGATGCATCACGGAGATGCATTAACCCCTATCCTGCTGAATAAATTAAATGAAACTTTCAAGTCAATTGTAAAAACGCAAATTTTGCTACTTCAAAGTTATTTTTGGGGGGGAAAGTATCTCCCTATCTGAGTCTAGTTACGCAATAGAGTGAAAAACATCAATAAATCAGAAAAATAACTGTAACGCAAAATACAGTGTATTTTAAAGGGTATTTTCTTTACAGTAATACATAGCCTCTTAAGGTTTTTTAAGATTTCACGATAGAATTTCGTTCATGGCCATGGGAATGTCACATGATAAATTGCATGCATCGATTCTAAGGATCATATTCAAATGAATAAGATGACGTCACATCTAAAGGCATAACGACCGCAAACAACCGACCTTTTTCTTCAAACCTAATGGCAGCGCTATTTTACTCAATGTAGCTGTCTAGTTTCTTTATGCTGTCAGAGAACACATGTAAAGGGGGCTTAATGGATCTCCGTTATGCATTACGCCTAGTATGTCATCATAAAATTACACAACATAAAATCCCTTTTGTCTAACTACCGACTAAATCATGATGTTTAATGGTACTTTAACGTGGATGAAATGTGCCAATAGCAAAAATATTCGACCCAGGTCAGCCTGCGCGGACTGTCCGGGCTGATCTGAATCGATTCATTTTGCAAATCCATTCAACCCCCTTTTCACACAGCTTGCCTCATATGTAATTGCCTTTATCGGTATTTATTAAGAAATTGCTACAAAATCTAAATGTACCTCCTTAAGTTTTGGATATATTTAGATCTTATTTAAAAACCTTGAATTGCAATGTCCCAATTTGTTTCTATTCAATTTATGCATTTAGTCCAAATGGCAAAAGCTAGCATCTGCTTACTTCTCTAGATAAACGTTAGATGCTCTTAGAGTTCCTTGTTTTAGGGGGAGTGGATTTAGCCCCTTTTCAGACGACCCCGAGTCTGAACGACCCCGAGAAAAATGCTATTGAAAACATTGTGGGGAAAAGGAGAAAATGCTGGTGACCAACATTTTCTTCTTTTCTCCACATATTTTTCTGCCATGGCAAAGACATGATGATCTTATCGTTTTATTCATAATTGGTTTGCCATCTGGAGATGATTTCAATTTCGACAAATCTAAAACCTTTGTCGTGCAGTAAACAATTAGAGAACCTAAAAAGGAATTTATACGGGGCTGTTTTTAGAATTCGAATCGGAATATTTTATTAACTTAAACTACAGAGAAAGAACAAGAAAATTATACATACTTCTATAGCGGTATAGGACAGTAACGCATATACACAGGTTTATAGGGTAAACAACAGTACTATTGTAGAAATTCTTACAATATAGCGGAGGAGAGGGGGTGGGGAAAGAGAGAGAAATGAAAAAAATGAATGCATTGGAAAAAGTAGGTATAGACATGGAGGAAGACCATAATGTAATTTGGAAAAAAAAAAAAAAATATATATATATATATGACGTCACAATTTGAAGCAAAATTACTGCACAACGCAGCCAAATTAACTAGACTAGACAGCCACATAGATTTTTTAAGAAAATGCATTCTTCAATCCAAAGTACCGACTGGTTTAAAAATCAGACTCCAACCTAATGTAGCCGGCAAACCCTCAAATCGGTTTTTGTCTCGATGGAATTCTACACTACTACGGGCCTCATTCCGGCTCATGAACCTACTTATAGAGCACTATGAAAACCAGACAAAACGTGTTCAAGACTACCATAACTCCACCAAATCGTATCTCCTAAAAAATTTAGACACCGATGCTTTCACATCTGCAGTGAACAGAGTTGAACAACATACAAGTAGAGTTCAACAATCCTGCTCATATACGAAAACACGAAAGCTAGCGAAATTAAAAGTTGAGCCTTATCTAGTCAAACAAAAAATTATCCCAGTAGACCAAACAATCAAGACGAAGTCACGCAAAAATCGCCGTTTCAAACCCAGAAATCCCGACCAAAGATCCAACAACAATAACACCGCTGTTGTAGTCAATCTGTCAAGTGTCCAACTGTCAGAAAATGAAATCTCTTTACTCTCGAAAGGCCTAAACTTTTGTCCTAAAACACCACACTTCGATCGCGGTCAACTTATAAAAGACAACAAATCTTTTAGTAGACGCCTCAGATTAAAGTCACACTTTTCAAAAGCAGAACCTATTTATGACAATAGCTCTGCACCACTTGATGAATCGACAAACAGCCCACCGCCGAATCTTAGTTCCCTGGAAAGCCCATATCATTCTCAGTCTGAGGATACGAAATACCCAAAATTCAGAAATAAGAGCAAATGGGAGCCACCAAAACAGTCCGTTGCTCTAGAGACCTTCATTCACAACGTTGAGTCCGATGTTGCTTCTTCAATCTCGCAGACTAGATCCCGGGAGAATATGACCAAAAAAGAAAAGGTAGCACTTCGAACCTTGAAAAGCAATACGGACATAGTCATAAAACCCGCAGACAAAGGTTCAGCAGTCGTGGTCCTGGACAAAGAACACTATATTTCTGAAGCGGAACGTCAATTAGGAGACCGACAGTTTTACAAGCCACTGGACTATGATCCAACATTAGAATTTCAATCAAAAGTCACTAAAACTCTCAATAAAGTGCTTAATTTGGGTTACATAAGTAAAGAAAATTTTGACTATCTCTGTGTTCCACAACCAAAGGCAGGAAGGTTCTACCTTCTCCCAAAAATACACAAGACTGGTAATCCAGGTCGTCCCATTGTATCCGCGAACGGTCATCCAACTGAACGGATTTCGGAATTTGTGGACCATCATCTGAGACCTTTTGTAGAAGAGCTACCATCATATGTACAAGACACGACGGATTACCTGAAAAAGGTGGAGTCTAATCCACTCCCAAACGAAGCAATTCTAGTGTCACTTGATGTAACGTCTCTATATACAAATATTCCTCATGAAGACGGAGTAGCAGCCTGCAAAGAGGTCTGGGATAACAGGGAAACTAAAGTCCCTCCAACAGAAATACTTATTGAACTTCTACTCCTCGTATTGAAGTGTAACAATTTTGAATTCAACGAAAAACACTATCTTCAAATACAAGGCACAGCAATGGGCACAAAAATGGCCCCATCATACGCCAATGTCTTTATGGGACACCTGGAGAAACGGTTACTAATGTCTGTACCACTTACACCATATCTCTGGCTGCGTTTCATTGACGACATTGACATGCAATGGTGTCATGGGCAACAAAACTTACAAACCTTTTTAGAAATAGCTAATAATTTTCACCCTACTATCAAGTTTACCAGTGATATATCAAATGAACAGCATATTTTTCTTGACACTGTTTCGAGGATCGAGTCTGGCAAGCTGATTGTAGATCTATACTCAAAATCAACAGACAAACATCAATATCTTTTACCCTCTAGTTGCCATCCAAAGCATTGTATCCAAAACATACCCTATAGTCTGGCTCTACGGATAAGAAGAATATGTTCTAGAGAATGTGACTTCCAAGTCCGCGCCAACGAATTGTCAAAACAGCTCCAGAGCAGAGGATATAGTATCACATCTATCACCAGTGCCATTTCAAAGGCAAACGCTGCCCAAAGGAAAGAACTTCTCAAGTATAAAACAAAACCAAGTCAAATTGACAGAATTCCCTTTGTTGTCACTTACCATCCTGACATGCCAAAAATACACAAAATACTTGAACAACACTGGCCAAAAATTGAATCCTCGAGTAAACTAAAAAGAATTTTCCCAGAAAAACCATTGGTGGCTTACAGGAGACCAAAAAGCCTGAAGGACATTCTTGTGCGAGCAAAACTAAACTCCCAAGCCAATCCAAACACTGCCGGGTATTCAGGTCCGTGCAATACATCACGCTGCCAGACTTTAAAATTATGCGTCCTTTGCAAACATTCAAATCTATGCTTGGGGCTACGTCTTCTATCAAAGGCACTTTCAGTTGCAAAACAATGAATGCTGTTTACCTAATCACCTGCAAGGCATGTAAAAAGCAGTATGTTGGTGAAACTAGACAGGCATTGAATAAGCGGATGAATCTGCACCGCTCAGACTGGAAGACCCGTAAATTTAACAGATCTCCTGTGGCAGAACACTTTAGCGCAGCAGGACACTCTTTTGAGGACGTAGAACTATGCGTAATTGAGGCCAAAGAGACATGGTCTGACTCACAGCGAAAGGAACGTGAAACCTATTGGATAAGGAGACTATGCACAGTTCAACCGTCGGGAATCAACAAAAACGATGTTTAATACAACAAATATTAGATCCCTATCATAACTTCAACCAATTTTCGAAATTTATGAAGAAAAATATTTTTTCTGACAAAACGCCACACTTTCAGAACACTGTAGCATATCCGATAAATAAAATCAGCTGCCTATCCTATTTTCAACAAAGCTATTCTTAGATAAATACGCTTACATGCTAACGCCATTTTGGCTTATCATTATATTCAAAACCCCTGATGAAGGCAGTGTGCCGAAAGCGCTCGGGTAAAATTATTATTTCAACTGTTGAAGCACATTATATTTCTCATATATATATATATATATATATCAGCCACACTTTATGAAAAGGGGGTTTGAAACATCTGCGAAAAGTATCGACCCAGGTCAGCCTGCGTAGTACCCGCAGGCTGACCTTGGCCGAAACTTTTCGCTATTGGACAATTTTCTGTTTGTCCAAGAACCAATCTGTCCCATCATTAAGTCGTTTGCTAAAAAAATGTGGCTATATTGGATCAATAATTATATGATAGCTTGCTGGGTATAGTGCATCACAAAGATGCATTAAGACCCGTTTTCACAGTGCATGATTGATTGATTGATTGATTGTATGGTGTTTAACGCCTTTTTTCAACACTATCTCGGTTATATCACGGCGGCTTCACAGCGCATGTGCTCAGTCACGTATGTAACTCTTTCCCAAACGACAAATTTCGGAAATTGAAAGAGTTTGCAGACGACAGTGTTTTCAAAAGACTTGTACTGCAGACACGTGAAAACCAGGGCTTGTTTGGGAAAGGGTAAAGTGAGAGATTTTATTAACATAAAGGATCCGTCTACATATCGGCTTAATTTCTTCTTGACAAGCGAGTTAGGAGAAAACCGTTTTTCCTTGCGTTAGAAGTTTTGGTCTCTAATTCTTTTCCAAACATCAAACACGTCCAAATTGAAGTCACTAGAAGACGATAAATTGGTTTAAACGCGGGATTGGCTGTAAAAGATTTTATTAAATAGTAAAATAGAAAAATAAGTAAATGAAAATTTACAATGAAACGTGGAAATTCAATCGCAATTTCTGTGCCCTTTTTGTCTGGAAAAAAAAAATCTCACTTGGTCGGACGCTGTAGATTAGAGACCTGACTGCACGGTCTTTGCCGTCTGATCTTAATCTGCACTGTGCGAAAAATTGTTTCGAGCCTATCTTAGCAGCATAAAGATAAAGTCTCGATCACTTCATTACCGAGAAAGTTCAACTAGCAACATCTTGGTAATTAATGGTCTTGTTACCGGTATCTCTTGGACATCTTGCCGACACAATGAACACTGATTGCAAGTCATTATCAGGAACACTGTAGTGCCTCCATTTTATTGTAAAATGAGGGTATGCTGTAAAAATCTAAGAGGAATACTTGTATGTCCCACTCCAAAAAAAGTCCGTCTGTCCGTCACTGACGTTTCCGTGTCCGAGACGTGCCTTTTTTCCCTATCAGTTAACTTCAAAACAACTTTGCACATTTGTTAACCACATTGAAACGATGTGCTATGTCATGTCCGTAGATCTAAGGTCAAGGTCACAGCGAGGAGGTTTGTGTTCGTAGCCTTGTTTTGTTTATGAATTAATTTCAGTATAACTGGGCAGACTTGTCAGAGCATAAAGTTGATGTGTTGCGTGCAAGAGCCGTGTCAATAGGTCAAGGTCACGGCAAGATCAAACGTGTAAAATTGGGGGGGGTGGGGGGGGGGTGGAAGCGGGGGGAAAGGCTGGGTTTTGGGTTATATTCGTGTCTGGCCTGTAGCTTTTTCAATTATAGATAAATTTCAACATAACTGCGGGGAAATGTCAACCACATAAAGACAATGTGTCGCATGTGTCGCAATTAAGAATCGTGTCCATAGGTCAAAGGTCAAGGTCAAGGCAAGGTAAAATTTATTAGAAAAAAAGGAAATTCTTTAACCTTTTTGTTATTGGAAAAAAAAAAAAAACTGTTTAATGGTGCAGAAATGTCAAAGACATTAAGAAGATGTGTTATCTGTCACGTGAACAGCTTTGCCAGCGGAATGTGACTGAAAAAACATCTTGTTTACAATTCTATGCCTTAACCACACGGCAATGGACAGCACTTTAGGGTACATAAGTAGGCATACGGCCGAAGTAGGCCGATTCGGGCTGGTGTCCAACATTTTCACCTTTCACCATAATGTTTTACCCTTTTTAAAACATAAATTCCATCATTTGAGTAACATTATAAAACTGCCATCTGAAATTACCTTGAATTTAGAAGAGTTTAGAATTTTGTCGTTTTGTAAAGAGGTAAGCACATTCATTGAACGGCAATGTATCACTACGTATCACAAGAACTGGGCCTTGTGCTCAGTGGTGTGCTTTGCCAAAAGACAATCCCAAGTGACTAGACCCGACAGCGAAGATCGAAATAGGATTTCACAAACATTTTAACCCCTGAGTAACGCCAGCTCCACTCCTCTTGTGAGAAATATTTTCATTTCTACGGGAGAAGCTCTAGGTAATACGTTATTTTCCGACAGAAGAATTGCGCAGATTTTTCCAGGGACGAAAAGCGCATTTACAGAAAATTATATCATCTGCATGAGTCATGCCCTGTGAAAAGAGGGTTTAATGCATCTGCAAAGAGTATCGATCCAGGTCAGCCTGCGCAGTCCGCACAGGCTGACATGTGTCGAAACTTTTTGCTTTTAGTAAATTTTCTGGACCTTTCTACCTCATAATTCAGTTGGTTATATAGGAAAAATGGACTTTATGGATCCATAATTATGTGATGACTTGCTTGGTACAATGCATTACGGAGATGCATTTAACCCCCTTTTGTCAGAGCAAGGCTCATAAAATGGTAATAGTACAATACGTAGCATTGAATCATCATAACTATTTATTCTTCGTTTACCTACATTGTATAGGCTGTGCTTTAAACCTTAGGCTGCTAAGCGCGACCCATTGACCTTTTGGGGACAGTGTAGATCAATCTCTTGCATAGTTTGTCTTCTGCTAACTTACGCGCATTTCATTTTCTTTTGCAGTTACTGGTGAAGAGATACAGCAGTGGTAAAGTTTTGTTTACAGTTTAAGCTTCTATTTTCTCCCCTTCTATGACATAAAGCTTTTCTAAAGTCCCTCTATTTCTGTGCGCCTGACCGCCCACCCGCCCATTCGTCTGTCCGTCTGTCCATCCCTTCCTCCCCCTCTCTCCTTTCCCTCACTTTACAAGTTAGTCGATGTAACTGTTATATGTTAAAAATTACTTAAATCGAAAAAAAGACATAGTAGTAAATAATTGCACGTGATAGGACCGAAATAATATTCTGGTAATAGCGAAAGCGGTCAACCTTCCCGCTCCCTTTCAATCAAATTCAAATAAATTCCACCCCCAAACCTCCCACGTATTTGAATTAGTTACATTTGATTAACTGAATTACATTTGAGCAATGCCCTGTCAAAAGAGGGTTCATTCCATCTCCGTGATGCATTATATAAAGCAAGCTATCACATAATTATGGATCCATAAAAATCCGTTTTGTTTGGCAAAGCAAATGAATCATGAGGTAGAATGGTCCTTTGACATGCAAATTGACCGAAAGCAAAAAGTATCGACTCATGTCAGCCTGCGCGGATTGCGCAGGCTGACATGAGTCGATACATTTTGCAGATGCATTAAACCCCCTTTTCACAGGGTATAGTCCATTTGTTTTGTCTAAGTTTTTGTCTGTTTGTTTGCTTTCAGGTATAAAGGCTTTATGAAGGACTGTCCGGATGGGAAACTGACTTTAGAAGTAAGAGTTGTATCCCCTTGACTGAACAACGAAAAAATTTGGACTTCTTCATTTTGAAGGCATTTGCAGACGTCATATTATTGGCTCTGACTTTGAAAGAGTAGAAAACACATGAGCCGCGTCCTGGCAAAAGGGGGTTTAATGTATCTCCGTAAAGCATGATACCAAGCAAAACATCACATTATCTAAGGATCTATAAAATCCATTTTGTCTAACAACCGAGTAAATCATGAGGTAGGATGGTCCTTGTACATGCGGGAAATTTACAAAAAGCAAAACGTTTCGAACAAAATCTGCCTGTGCGGACTTCGAGGGCTGACCTGAATCGATACTTTTTGCAGACATATTAAAACCCCTTTGAACAGGGCATGGCTCATTTTTTGGAAGAGGAGAAAATTACCGAAATTTTCCCCATTTTGCATGATTTTTTTCAAGTGACCTTTTACTTCAAGTTCGTTCGAATAAAGGGATTCTATTATAAACCAGCAATTTCTCCCTTCGGCACAATGTTTCTAAGAAACCTTATTCTTCAGAGTCGTTAGAATACATGGAATATATGATAACCAGCATTTTTTTCCCTTTCCCCACACCGCTTTCAAAAGTCCATATTCCCCAGGGTCGTTAAAATAAAGGGATTGTATGGTAACCACGATCTTCTTCTTTCCCCCTAGTTTCTTCAAATGACCTTTTTCCTCGGTAATACCTGCAGTAGACAGATTTCGATAAGAATGGCGAGAACAGCGGCAATCGATTGATTGATTTTGGGTTTATTTATCTTCGCCACCGGTTGCTCATGTGGGCGACGCCCCTTGAAGGCTTTTAGATATTTTACGGGTTTTTACACCCAGTCCTTTAACGTGCTCGGTGTATAACATGAGTCACACAGGACCTCAGTTAGACATCAGTCTCATCCGAAAGACTATAGGTAATTTCAGATTGCCAGCCGTGGGGCTCGAACCAACAACCGGGCGAAGTGGCCCGAGACTTAACGTTTACACTCTACCACTTGAGCTATTCGGACTGGTCTCCAGGGGAGTTGCTCGTAAAATCCAATACTTATTACCGCCAGTTCGATAGAGTTATCTCTCTTTGAGCGCTCATCTGCATATTTGAAAAGAAAATGAACAAGTCTTGCGAGACAGCACGATATTATTAGGTCTGATACGGTGCCCGTAACGTGGACAAAACATTAACTAACCCATAACGAGGATAACAAGTGAGAAATGAAAGCCTGAATACACTTATTAGACACTGTTTCGCAATAAAATATATGCCTCCGTTGGTAAAGATAGTTGCTTTTGATTGTATTTCGTATAATGATGTCATTGAATTTTGTTTACGTGTGGTCCCTGGTGTATGTCTAAACGCGCCTCTAACTTGAAGAGTTCCACAAATGGAAATAAGAAGTGAGCCATGCTCTGGCGAAAGTGGGCTTAATGCATCGTCATGCTGCATTGTACCAATCAAGCTATCACATAACTATGAATCCATAATAGCCACTTTTTTAACAGCCTACTGAATCATGTGGTAGACTGGTCCTTGGACCTACAGAAAATTGTCCGATAGCGAAAAGTTTCGGCCAAGGTCAGCCTGCGCGGACCGCGCAGGCTGACCTGGGCCGATACTTTTCGCAGATGCATTAAGCCTCCTTTTTCCAGAGCATGACTTACGTATTGGTGTATTACACAAGTTTTCCCACAACGTTATCCGTGAAATTTAAGACCTGCTGTCTGTTTTCTTCAATTTTGTCTCCGGTTTTCATTGATTTGTGCTTGTTTCCGATCAGATTACAATCGACAAGTACAGTACTTTAATCTTTTACCAAACAATGTTGAGTTTTAGTGATCCTGAGAAAGAAGGCCTTTGTAAACATTATGGGAAAAGGAGAAAACGCGGTTAGCTTATTATTATTATTATATATATATATATATATATTTTTTTTTTTTTTTTTCAAAGACAATCATCCCATCATTTCAGCCACGTTTAATTTTGCTGCCTGCAAATGTTTTCGAAATGGAAAAGTTTAATTTTTTGTCGTCTGGTACAGCCTTGACTGTGTAGGCAATGTATAAACTTACCATTAAATATTACAAAATACAAAAAAGACATACATTTGTAAGTACAGAGAACAATGGCATGGCAAACTTTGTGGATAAAAGGAGTAAGTGCTTGTTTCAAGCAATTGCTGATTTTCTAACAATGTGTTTCACAGCTGTCAACTGCAGGCGGCATAAAAAGTGGTATTTGTACAGAAATGTGTTAAATCAATGACTTGTTCCTTGCATCGATATGTCTTCAGACAGACCTTTATCACTAACAGGGGAAAATTTATAAACTTAACCCTTAGGCTGCTAAGCGCGATTCACTTACCTTTTGCGGACAGTGTAGATTAAGATCAGGCTGCACAGAACGTGATGTCTGATCTTCGATCTACACTGTCCGAGAAGGAGATACCATTCACCCAAAAATTATATTTGAAAGAGCAAACTTTGGATTTTTTACTATCGGTTTGAATGTTTCATTTCATTTGGGCCATGCTCTGTGAAAAGAGGGCTTAACGCATCCGCGAAAAGTATCGACCCCAGTCAGCCTGCGCAGTCCGCGCAGACTGACCCGGGCAGAAACTTTTCGCTATTGGTCAATGTTCTGTATATCCAAGGACCAATCTACCTCATGATCAAGTCGGTTGTTAAAAAGAGTGGCTATTATGGACTTATATTAAGCGATGGCTTGATTGGGGCAAGGCATCACGGAGATGCCCTTTTGCCTGAGCACGGCTCATTTATTTAGCAGGATAAGGGTTAAACTCGTTCGGCGACTGAAAATACAAACCACTGAAACTCAGAAACATGGTTATCTTAACCCGTCAACTGCTTAATAATTATCCCGTTACCGCACAATCCTCGACTTTTAACGACCCTGTAAAAGAAGCCATTTGAAAACATTGTGGGACAAGGAGAAAATGCTGGTAACCAGCATTTTCTCCTTTTCCCACAATGTTTTCTACCCTTCACAAAACAGATTTCAGTTTTTCAGTCCCATTTATTTTCACGTCTGCAAATGTGTTCAATTTGAACCAGTCTAAAATTTTGTCGTTTAGTAAAGAGTTAAATGAAATGAAACTTTGAAGCCAAAAGTAAAAACCCAAAATTTGTTATTTCAAAGGTATACTTTTGAGGAAAATATCTCCTTGTCGGACAGTGTAGATCCAAGATCAGACTGTACGTTCTGTGCCGTCTGATATTGATCAACACTGTCCACAAAAGATCCTGAGTCACGCTTAGCAACCTAAGGGTTAACAGTCTTGACTACACAAGCGGTCGGTATAGACCCAAGATTAGACTGCACGTTTTGTGCAGTCTGATCTTGATCTATGCCATCCGCAGAAGCCCCTGTTTTCGCCTATGGCCCTGAAACGGTTAAGCTGTATTCTTTAATCATGATTTACGATCTAAAGTATTTCTCTGAGCAGTGGGGGTTTCCCTTTACAAGTGATCTATTGATCTTTGTATGGATTGTATTGATTATACGCATTACAACAGAAATTATCATGTTTCAAGTTTCTCCAGTCCACACTCTCTCAAAAACATCGTGGAAAACGGTGAGGACCTTAGAATGGATTAGTTTATCATGATTCGTACAGTATTTCGCTGGCCAAATTTCCCGTTACATGTGAATTGTATATATACGCAGAATCAGAATTAAGGGAACCCTTGTATTTCATCTTGAGGTAATTCTTTATTTTACCTAAAATATATAACTGATATTGAATCAAAGTCAATATCGGGTGTGACCTTCATGTACAGCGACACCTGGCGGGCATACTGAAGGTGATACGGCGTATCGTTGCTCTGGGAATCTGCTGAAATATTGAGAGGTAAAATCACCCTACCATACAACGTCAGAAGAAACAACTGACGGAGTTCCCTTATTTTTGGGGGCTACCTATATCTTTGCATGGATTGTACTGATTTAAAAATATATAACAACACATATATTATTCTTTAACAAAGCCCCCCCATTACGACTTTCTATCTAAGGTAATTCTTTGAGCAGTAGGGGTTTCCATGTACAAGTGAGCTATCGATCTTTATATGGATTGTTTTGATTTTTAAAAGCACTTAAAGTAACAATCACTGCCAAAACTAAACAAAGCCAGTGTTAAAATGTACTTTTATTTAAATTCATATCATTTAAAGTAAAGAAATTATTGTGAAGATGGCAACCTGTAATTGTACGGTCGGTCCCAGCATAAGTTGCAAGCAGAGAAATTAATTTCAGAACTAGGTTAAAACCTGCCAAGTCACTCTATCTGTTGTTTACTTTTTGCGCTCTATTAAGATTAATTTTTCTGCCAGCGACTAATATTTGGACCGACCACACAATAACAGATTGTCATCTTCATAATATTTTCCATGCTTTTTAATGGTATGATTGAAATTTAAATGGATTTTTACATCTGCTTTGATTTTTTGGCCGATATTGGGCCTTTAACTCAGGAATTATTATATATCACTGCATAAGAACAGAAATTTATATGTTTTATAAAACTGCAGAACACAGCATTTGAAAACATTGTGGAGAAAGGCGCAGACAATATGCTGCGTTCTTTAAGCATAATTTACGTCCTAAAGTATTTCTCTGAACTGTAGCTGTAGGTTTCCTCATAACAAGTGAATCAAAGATTTTTGTACGGATTGTATTGATTAAACACATTACAACAAAAAGGAGCCATGCTCTGTGAAACGGGGGTTTAATGCATCTGCAAAAAGTATCGACCCATGTTAGCTTGGGCAGTCCGCACAGGCTGACATGAATCGATACCTTAGCTATTTGTAAATTTTCTGCATATCCAAGGATCATTCTACCTCCGATGATGATTCATGCAATTGCTAGACAAAATAGAGTCTATGGACCCCTAATTACGTGATGACTTGCTGGTATCATGTATCACGGAGGTGCAGCAAACACCCTTTTGCCGGAGCATAGCTCAAATAATTATGAGCCATGCTCTGTGAAAAGGGGGGCTTAATGCATCTGCGAAAAGTATCGACCCAGGTCAGCCTGCGCAGTCCGCGCAGGCTGACCTGGGCCGAAACTTTTCGCTATTGGTCAATTTCCTGTATGTCAAAGGACCATTCCATTTTATGATACAGTTGGTTGTTAGACAAAATGGATTTTATGGATCCGTAATCATGTGATGACTTGCTGGGTATAATGCATTACGGGGATGCATTAGGCTCCCTTTTGCCAGAGCATGGCTCTTATGCTTTACAACCTTCAAGTACACATAACCTTTGAAAACATTGTTGAAAGAGGTAAAGATCTTTTGTTGTATTCTTTTATCATAAATTACGCTTCAAAGTACCAATATTTCTGTGGGCGGTGGGGTTTCCTTTTACATGTGAATTGTAGAGTATTACTTGCATTGCGTGTATTGAACATGACCTTTAAAAACATTGTGGAATATGATAGAGGCTCTTAGCTTTTATCGTTTTATCATGTTTCCTTAGCATTTCTCTGAACTGCAGTTTTTCTCCTACATGTTAATTATAGATATCTTGATGGATTATTCACGATTCTGTACGTGGAAAGTTTTTGAAAACCGTGTTGAAAGGCGTTGCGTCCATAACACATAATACACAAGGGCGTAGTATAGAAAAAATGGAAAAGTGAAATACTATTTTTTTTCACTATATAGAACAAATCTACATAATTGCTAAAGCTGCTAAAAAGGGAAATTTTTCAACCGGTAGTAAAAAGCCAAATAGTACGATTTCCTATTTCTTTTCGACGGGAAATCTCACTGTATCGGAAAGTGTAGATCAAGATCAGACTGCACATTTTATGCAGGCAGATCTTGATTTACAATGTCTGCAAAAGCGCGCTGCGTCGAGCTTAGCAGCACGCTCGGTTCGGAATGCGTAATGATTCTGAAACGCTGGTTACGCCCCTGGTGTACTTGCTTCCAGTAATTACTCCTTTTCCTTCCATGTTTTTCAATTATTTCCTTGTATACATACGTCTGCCATATATATTCCAGGGTTTCACGAAGATTTACAAACAGTTCTTTCCATTCGGAGATCCGAGCAGATTCGCCACATTTGTTTTTAATGTATTTGATGAAAACAAGGTAAGAACGATACATTTCGTCACTTCTTTTAATAAACCGTTATTTTGAAATTTGAAATGAGCCATGCTCTGGCAAAAAGGGATTTGATGCATCTCCGTGATACATTATACCAAGCAAGTCATCGTTCATAATTACGGATCCCCCCCCCCCAAAAAAAAATCCATTTAGTCTGACAATCTACTAAATCTGGATGTAGAAGGATCCTTTGCCATGGAGAAAATTTACAGAGAAAAGTTTCTATTCATGTCAGCCTGCGCTCATTGCGCAAGCTGACACTGGTCGATACTTTTTTCAGATGTACCCCCATTTTCACAGATCATGACTCAAATATATGAGCCATGTTCTGTGAAAAGAGGGCTTTATGCATCTGCGAAAAGTATTGACCCAGGTCAGCCTGCGCAGTCCGCGCAGGCTGACCTGGGCCGAAACTTTTCGCTGTCGGTCAATTTTCTGTATGTCCAAGGACCATGCTACCTCATGATTGAGTCGGTTGTTTAAAAAAGTAGCTATTAGGGATCCATAACTATATGATAACTTGCTTGGTATTATGCATCACGGAGATGCATTAAGCCCCCTTTTGCCAGAGCGTGGCTCATACGTTTTTCTGTTAATAAAATTTTCTTGTAATACATCAATACATACAAGCACTACTAGACATATATTTTTTTCCATACAAGTTTGAAGAACCTGGACGGTTACATTCTGTAAATAGGTTACATTTCAGCATATTAATAAAGAAATAGTCGTTTGGGAATCGGAAACTCCGTCTACATATATTTGAGCCATGCTCTGGCAAAAGGGGGCTTAATGCATCTCCGTGATCCATGATACCAATCAACCCATCACATAATTATGGAACCATAACAGCCTCTTTTTTTAACAACCGACTCACTTGCGGTAGACTGGTCCTTGATAATACAGACAACTGACTAGTAGCGAAAAATTTCGGCCCGGACTGCGCAGGCTTCCCTGGAGCGATACTTTTCGCAGATGCGTTAAGCCCTCTTTTCAAAGAGCATGGCTCATTTATAATGATATCAAAAATGACGTCATAGTGCCTAGATGTCTACGATCCCACTATATATTCGACGCGTGTTAACTAGTAACCGCATTTTGCGAAATTCTTTTTTAAAACCTAAAAAAAAAAACCTTAATACCTACAAAAACATTCAGAGATTACGTATCTTTTCTAGGAAATACCCCCCTTCCTCCTGAATTGTTTGTTACTCATTTATTGATGGTTTAAAAACTATACTAAATTCACTGACAAGGCATTTTTAGCGGTTTCAGTTTGGTGTAATAATAAAAATCCGAATAGCTCCAGTTAAACCTTTAGGATGCTAAGCGCGACTCAACGACCTTTTGCGAACAATGTAGATCAATATCAGACTGCACATAACGTGCAGTCAGATCTTGGATCTTCATTGCCCGATAAGGAGATATCCCCCCCCCCCCCCCCAAAATAAACCAAAATAGCAATTGGATATTTTACTATCGGCTGGAAAGTTTCTTTTAACTTCCTTAGCAGGTTAAGAGTGAAACGAGATTGAATTTTAGGAAAATAGAATTTGTCAGTGGAAGTGTCGTATATCATTTTACAGGATGGCTTCATTGAATTCCACGAGTTTTTGCAAGCATTGTCGGTGACGTCACGCGGGAATGTCGAAGAAAAACTTCGATGTAAGTTACAAAACTGTTTTTTAGCCTGTAACTCTTTACCAACCGACAAAAATATAGACATGTAAAAAAAAAAAAAACAGCATTTTCTCCTTTTCCCACGATGTTTTCTGAGGCCATCTCTGTCAGGTCGTTAAAACACGGAATCGTTTGGCAAAGGGTTAACTCTTTCACTACGAAATAATTAAATTACACTTTTACAAATATGGTTCTACCGCAAGATGAAGGGACATTTTGGTCATAATCTGAAATAATGTAGTGGACGGTGTAGATCAGAGATCAGACTGCACGTTATGTGCAGTCTGATCTTGATTTACGCTGTTCATAAAAGCGTCTGGTATCGTCTACGCTACACATGCGAGGTCGCATTTTACACACAACGCTTCCCAAGTCGCACAGTTATGGCATAGTGTTAGTAGCTGGCAGGAAAAGGAATTTTAAAACCATGTACAAGATATAGGGGTATACAATACTAGTGTTAAAAAGCATTTAAATTCGAATCATGTCATTTAGATGTATGAAAATTAATTGAAAGATGACAATCTGCCATTGCACAGTCGGTCCAAGTGCTGGATGCTGGTAGAAAGATGAATTTTAAAACCAAGTAAAACGTAAACAAAAGAGCAACTTGGCAAGTTATTTCACTTGTTGTCCCAACGCTCTTACCATTTTATTTCTTATGGGACTTGTTTAGTTGAGAGAGCTCCCATATTTGCAAAGTTATTGACGATAGGGTTTGCTGTGACCCCATCTTTGTCAATGCTATTGTTCGTTAGCTTTGTTCTCTTACAAAAATGGGATCCTGCGGGACTCAGAGGTAGTGTAGCAACCCCGGGTTCGAGCCTCAATAGAAGCATTGAGTTTTTCGTGGGTGTATCCTTGGGTAAGAGACCTGAGAGTCCTAGTCTCGCACTGGTGAAACCCAAGACATACATAAACATGTGAGATGTCGCCGTAATATGACTGAAATAATGTTGAAAGCGGCGTAAAACATCAGTCAATCGATCGATCAATCAATCAATCAATTACAAAATGATTAAGCCTTTCTACTTTCCTTTTCGTAAATCAGGGGCATTTCGGCTGTACGATCTGGACAGCGACGGTTACATAACCCGAGAAGAGCTAACAGATATTGTAGATTCCATATACAAGATGGTGGTATGTATCGCTTCTCGTTTCTGTTTGTCTGTCTGTCTGATCTGGATGTCTTGCTATGTGTCTAAATATATTTGAGCAGCTCTCTGGCAAAAGGGGGTTTAATGCATCTCCGTAATCGATTAAACGCAGCAAATCATCACATCATTATGATCCAGAAATTTGTCTAATTACAGACTAAATCATGAGGTACACGTAGACTGGTCCTTGGACATGCAGAGGTTCAAAATTGGCAAATATCGCGGGCTGACCTCTGTCGAACTGCAGATGCATTATACCCTCTTTTTACAGCAGATCTTTTTCTTATGAATGTGTGAGTGACAGCCTAAATACTTGCGAAGAGCTGACGAATATATTATCATATTATATACCTGAAATCTTTCACGCGTCGCACGCGGACACAAAATCACACGAAAAATAAAATCCGTGTATACATACTTTGAAATTCGGTTCCAGATATGGTATTGATGACGTAACTCACGAGCGGAAAAAGTACGTATTGATTTGAGATTCGATTGGTCAAAATTTACGCTATGATATTTATCCGTCATTGATAAAATGACATTAATAGCTGCTACACCATTGTTTGTCTTAATTTGTTTACCAATTTATGAATAAAATGTCAAGAACTGCAAAATTTAGTCCTTGAAGCGTCGCACACGGATAAAACATCACACACGACAGAAAAACAATCCCAATCTACACAGTGTCAAATACGGTTCCAAATGTGGTGTGATGACGTATCTCGCATACGGAATTTGCATGCATTGATTTGCAATTTGATTTGTTAAAATCTTACGCTATAATATTCACCCGCCATTCATGGAACGAAGTTACTTCCGACTTATACATTATTTGTTTTATTTTGTTTATCGTTTTTGAACAAAATGTCAACAATTACAATATTTTGTCGTTGAAAGGTGTAAGTATATAATAAAACGAATATTATGTTGTAATAACTCACCTGGTACTTGTACCTGCTTCTCGCTGCATAAGAAAATTTTGACATCTCGCTCAACCTTTGGTCTCGCGCGATATCTAATTTTCTCGAGCCGCTTGAACCAAATACAAGGAACATGAAAGTTAACATAATATTCCGTATATTCCATACACATGACGGTGTTACATGTCCCTTTTCTGTCTGTCTATCAGTCAATCTTTCTACCTGTGTTCATATGTTTGAGTGACAGCTCTACCACATATGAGGAGCAGATAATTATTGAAGATGCCGTCATAAAGAGTTATTCTTTCAGTTTTCTGTGTTTTTATAATATATTCTTATGATAAAGGACCGCAATAGCCACACAGTGCAAGACACATTCGGCCCAATACGGGAAATGAGCCTAGATAGAGCGCTAAATGTGGGTAACAGGCTAAAGCAAGTAACATTTCCAAATGGTCATTTATACCTCAGCTTTTATCCACATCCAAATAAATTGATATCATATATCGGTCGAATTAATTTGCATACCAATAGTCACATACATAAAGGGGTAGTAATAACAACTGCAACACTTGGTAGAATACAAAGCACACCGAGATTAACTCTTTACCAAACGACAAAATTTTGGATACACCCAAACTACGGCATTGGCAGACGACCAAATGAACGTAGCTCAAATGATGATTTCTGTCTAAGTTGGGGTAGAAAACATTCATGGGAAAAGAAGAAAATGCTGGTTACCAGCATTTACTTCCTTTCTCACAATGTTTTCAAATGCCTTCTTCTTTAGGTTCTTAAAAACTCGGAATTTTGTGGTTCAGGGATAAATGCTCAGGTATTTTATCCATATTTCCCCCATGCCTTGTCATAAACGGTGCAATAACTAGAATATTATACAATCTAGGCCAGAAGAAGCAAAACGGTGAATTCCTACAGCGTCGTCTAACTAGATCAGAGAATGTACAATGTAGATTGCGGAGTAAATGCATCAGACAGTTCACGAGACAGTTTTCGAGCTCAGCATATTTTGACATCCAAATACCTTATCACGCTATAAATCTTGCACTAATTTTCATATTGCAAGTTTTTTCCTTTTCATAAAGGGGGATAACTTTGAAACCTTGGGCGATCTAAAAGTGTATTAATTCGATTTGCTGTTAAGATTTTTTTTCTATTAGGGTAACATGGTGAAATTACCGGAGGAGGAAAATACGCCAGACAAGCGGGTCAATAAAATATTTGACGTTATGGATAAGGTAACAAATACTTCATATTCAGTGGCTTAGCGATGCTCTGGCAAAAGGGGGTTTAATGCATCTCCGCGATGCCTTATGCCAAGAAAGCCATTACATAAATTTGGATTTATAAAATCCGTTTTGTCTTACAACCGACTGAATCTGGAGGTAGAATGGTCCTTTGATACGCAGACTGATCTGAGTCGATACTTTTCGCAGATGCACTAAACCCACTTTTCACAGTGCATGGCTGAAATCATTTTATAGTAGAGCATTACCGCCAGCCGAAAAAATTTGTTTCAGAATGCAATTCCATTGTTTTCATTCATGGTTATGTTACGACTGGTGGTCGTTATTCTACTTGAGCAGATGTTTCCACCGAGCAAATTCTTTAACACTGTCAGGTTTTTTTTTTTTAACACCCTTTTTGTGAAAAACAATTTTAATCAAGTTACATAATAATAAGTTTTTCTTTTATTTCCCAAAAGTATGACAAATTTAGCCAATTTTTCTCTCTTAACATTTAGTAAAAAATTTAATCAATCAACCAACTGAAAATCAACGAAGTTCTCCAAAACAATGTGCCTGCTTTCACATCTTTACTTCTCTTTTTCTTTATCTTGCTTCCAATCTCAGTCTCTTTTTAGTTTTTTCCCGGGACTTCTTTACTTTTACATATTTGTATTACTTCCCCATATTGTATTGTATAATACTTGGGTGTAATAAAGAGATATGTTATGCTACAAGTTTCAACGAATGGGGCATGCTATTCATTAGAGTTCGAGTATTCTTTTATATAAACCTGTCTTCCATTTTCTTTCTTTCAGAATCACGACGATAAACTATCATTCGATGAATTCCTTGAAGGTTCGAAAAAAGACCCTACCATAATTCAAGCATTGACATTATATGATGGTTCCCAGGCAGCAGCCTGCAATAATAATTGATTTCTCTTTTTGAATTCCTTGTAATTGTGAAATTCCTTCCTTGGACGGCGAATTGTGACAAAAATGCTTGCAAAAATAACTTGATTTATTTCTTGTGTTTGAGAAATTCTTTCCCCGAGCAGAGAGGTTATGTCGAATTTGCGAGAGAAGTCACCTGGATGGATTTTTATTCTTGATTGTTGGTTTTACGACAATGATCCCAGAATGTGCAAACGCTTTTTTTACTAGAAGCAAAGTGTCTAAAGTATCAATGTGTGCTTGATTTTCCTAGTTTGTAACTTAACCCTTAGGCTGGTAATCGCGACTCGGGACGCTTTTGCGGACAGCGTAGATCAAGATCAGGCTGCACAAAACATGCAGTCTGATCTTTGATCTGCACTGTCCAATACGGTATTTTCTTTCCTGTGAAATCAACTTTGAAATCGCAATATTTTGGTTTTTACTATTGAGTGGAAACTTTCGTTTCATTTATTTAGATGTTTAAGGGTTAAATCTCGAATGTGGGTTTTATGATCATGATTCCAGAATGTGCTAATGCTTTTTTTACTGGGAGCAAAGCGTCTAAAGTATAAATGTGTGCTTGATTTTCCGAGTTTGTAACTTGACTTTCTGATTTCGAGACTCACAGACCTTTCTGCGGACAATGTAGATCAGGATCAGACTGCACAGAATGTGGAGTCTGATATTGGAACTACACTGTCCGACAAGGAGATATTTCCCAAAGCCCAATGACTTTGAAATATTAACATTTTGGTTTTACCATCGGCTTGAAAGTTTTATTTAAGTTACATGTATGTAGCAGGATAAGGGTTAATAATGATAAGCTCTTCCGATGTTTCAATAGTAAATTCTTTTTAACACTTCACCATTTATTTTGGGCGTTTAATTATTCCACTTTATATGGTTATTTTCATTTTGAGATACTCAAATTTTGGACAGTATCTTTTCTTTGATCGTTTAGCACATATATTAACCCTTTACCAAACAAGCCCTGCTTTTCACGTGTCTGCAGTACAAGTCTTTTGAAAACACTGTGGGAAAAGGAGAAATTGCTCGTAACGAGCAATTTCTCCTTTTCCCACAGTGTTTTCTACCCTTTTTGAGAACTTTCTGCCATTTTCATCAAATTTAAAATTGTTGTCTGCAAACACTTTCACTTTGGACCAGTCCAAAATTTGTCGTTTGGGAAAGGGTTAACATGTTCATAAGCCTCGTGTAATGCAGACAAACGTTCGTATTTTCACAATTTCAACCACACAATTAATGATTGCAATTTATGATTGCAAAGAAGACCCGTACTTATTTTTTTAAAATAGTTATCTGAACCGTTTTGAAAAGAGAAAAACACAAACTCTTACTGCAATACAGTGAAAGGGAAACGGACGGTTGGAGTATATTCGCCTTTTATCAAACGATCCCGAGTTGAACGAACCTGAGGAAGAAGGCTTTTGAAATCACAGTGTAAAAAAAGGAGAAAATGCTGATGATTAGCATTTTCTCCTTTTCCTCAAAACGTTTTCTATCCTTTCAAATAGAAATCCCATCATTTACACCTCGTTTAATTCGTTGTTTGCAAATGTCTCCAATTCTAAAGAGTGAAATATCGTATCCTCTGCTAAATGTTTAAATGGGTACTACCTTCGATACACAATAAATTGCATTAGTTTTAAAGACCATTTTAACCCTTTCCCAGCTAAATATGTTAAATAAAACTTTCAAGATGATAGTAAAAACTAGGATAATGTTATCTCAGACTTATTTTTTGGAGAACAATTACTCTTTATCGGACAGTGTAGATCCAAGATCAGACTGCTCGTTCTGTGCAGTTTGATCTTGATCTACACTGCCCGCAAAAAGGTCAGCGAGTCGCGCTTAGCCGCTTAAGGGTTAAAATCCCAAACAAGGTGGTTTTTTTTTTTAACAATTATCGACTTTTTCTCCTCAAATATTTACGTCTGCTTATTTATGTGTGGTTGATCTAATTCTTGACATCAATTTTGCGATATATGGAGAACTTACAAAGTACGGGGAAGTGATTTGATATAACAGGCCGTGTGTTACTTATTTCCTTCTTAATTGTTCAAAGTTCGTGCAATATACCAACCCGTCTGTCTTTATTGTAATTTAAAAAGACATTATATACATGAGTTGTGCAGATATTTTGCTCACATCGAATTGAACCATGCTCTGACAAAATGTAGTTCAATGTATCTCCATGATGGATTATACCAAGCAAGTCAGCATGTAATTATGGATTCATAAAATTCATTTTGTCTCACATCCAACTGAAGTATGAGATTGAATGTTTCTAGGACATGCAGGAAATTCACCAATACCGAAAAGCTTGGACCAAGGTCAGCCTGCGCGGACTGCGCAGGCTGACTTTGTTCAATATTTTTTTTTGCAGATGCAAAAAAGCCTCCTTTTCACAGAGCATGACTCAATTATATTCGTACGTGTTTATATTTTGTCGTCAGTCCTATGTTCAGGTGAGCTGTGTAGGTCTTTTATTGTCCTCTTGGTATTTTATTAATATCTCAATAAACCCTTTATCAAACAATTCCGAGTTTTAACGACCGTGCAAAAGAGGCTTTAGAAAACATTGCTGGTCGTTTTCGACAGTGTTTGCTTCCGTTTCAAGGACAGATACTATCAACTGAACTTCTTTTAAATTGTCACCAGCAGATGCTTTCAATTTGGACAGGCCTAAAGTTTTGTTGAGTGACAAAAAGTTTAAATAGTTTGTCATGTGATATTTTGATTGCTTACAAGCATGTCAGCGACGATAAATGCAGTCAAATGGAAAATATAGACTCGCGCACAGTATTTTCATTTCAAGATTTTTTTTTTCTCTGAAAATCTCCGATTCTATCGAACAGTATGATCAAAGATCAGGCTGCACATTTTGTTTATTACGATCTTCATAGACGCTGCTCCCAAAGACAAAATGGGATAAAAATGTCATTGGCGCTGTCACGGTTAATCATATACAATGTGTACGTTTTAATTGTTGTGTGAAATAGTGGTGAGAGAGAGAGAGAGAGAGTTATGTGACCTTTCCATGTCTCAATATGGGCAAAAATTAACAAGTTTACAGCTTTATACTTTGATACCATTGTGACAGAAGTAGATATTACGCAAGTTGTTAAAGACCTGAGGATTTTCCTTGTCTGGATTTATGTTATGCACTCTAAGTAACTATTGTACTGATATTTCCATTTAATTGTATACATATTTCATTGTTTGTTGGGAGTTCAACACAAAATAAAACACCATTTTAAATAGTTATATGACTGTGGCCAGTGCAACTATCAATGCGTTCCTGGAATTTCGTTACAAATACATGTACTTTGAAAGCTTTCTTTTCTAACCAGTAGTTACTTTCCCGCATAAACAAAAGCTAATCATTGTTATGTGGTGAAAGAGCTGTGAATCCTGTCGCACTGACTTCCATCGAGCCTCCATGAGAAATGTGGCCGAGCCAAGGGTTCAAACCTGTAACCTCTTGATTGCTAGCTCTGGGCCTTATCACCGAGCTTCTAGGGACCGGCTTTGTTAATTGTAGCTACTTGTCAAAGCTGTGGGCTGATGGCCTAAAATATTTGTATTAATGTTTCAGCGCAGTATGCTAAAACAGGGATTTTGCGGACGGCATAGGTCAAGATAGAACTGCAAAGAAAGTGCATTTTGATCTTGGATCTATACCGTCCCTTTATATAGTCAAGCCTATTTGGTGATTTTTTTTTTTTTCCTGAGTTTCAGTGGATTGGGTTTTCAGCCGTCGAAATAGGTCGAGTTTGTAATGAACCATGGCATGACAACAGGGGGTTTAATACATCCTGGTGATCCTTTATACCGAGCAAGTCATCACATAGTTATGGATCCATAAAGTCCTTTTGTATAATAAGCGACAGAATCATGAGGTACATTAGTCCTTTTACATGCAGAAAACTGGCCGATAGCAAAAAGTATCTAACCCGGTCAATCTTCGCGGTCTGTGCAGGCTGACCTTGGTGGATACTTTTTGAAGAAGCATTAAATTGCCTTTTCATAGAGCATGGCTCATACATTTGGCGCTGAAGAAGTTCAACTCTTCTCTATTATTTGTTCTTTGTCGTTTTTTTTTTTTTTTTTAATTCCGGCACATTTTTTTTTTTTTCAGTATTTCATTTATGTATTGTAATAAACTTTTTTTTTTTGTAAAATTCCAAACCGTCTCCTCGTCTTACTTCTGGACCAGCTGCTGTTTAGGGAAATCTTGATACTCTTCATCGCCAGTCCGATAGTGTTATCTCTCTGTAAGCACTCTTTTGTATATATGGTAAGAAAATGAACGAGTCTCGCGAGACACCGCGATATTATCGGAACCTACGCGGTGCCCGTCACGTAGCCAAATCGTTAACTAAACCATAACGGAAAAGGAAACGAAAACCTTAACATACTTATTAGGCGCTGCATCGTAATGAAAAATGCTTCCGTTATTAAAAGATAACGGCGTTTGATTGTACTTCATATGTGAAGCCATTGAATTTTGTTTGTGCGTGGTCCCTGTAGTAGGTCTAAACGCGCCTTTAACTTGAAGAGTTCCACAGATGGAAATAAGACGTGTTGAACCCATTTCTTTAACCCTTATCCTGCTAAATAAAAGAAATGAAATTTCCAAGCCGATAGTAAACAACGAAATTTTCCTATTTTAAAGATATTTTGTCGGACAATGTGGATCCAAGATCAGACTGCACGTTTTGTGTAGTCTGATTTTGATCTACGTTGTCCGCAAAAGGTCAGCGAATCGTGCTTAGCAGCCAAAGGGTTAACATATAACAATTCTTCAGACTAATCATTGTGGTAAGCGCACGTCTCAAGTACATGAATGGTTGTTGACGCAGCTTTCAACACTTTTCAGTCCTATCACTGAAATAGCTCACATATTGTGTTTTCTGGGTGTAACTTGTACTGTAAATGGGCTCTAAAGTACCAAGTCCAAAGACAGTTCCAAAAAAAAAAACACAGTGTCACTCGTCACTTTCGAATCCAGTACCACTGGATTACGACTCCCAGATCCAAATCATTCAGCCACGCGGGACCCTGCACGACCCAAACAAGTTAAATATAATGACAATAACCCGCTGGAACAGTAGAGACAAGAGACGGAAGCAACCAACAACTTCAAAAGAGCGGTGCTTCATCCTTATCCGCCATCTGGAAAAAGACTCAAACATTGTGATATCAAGGCTATTCTAGATCAACACAATGGCGGGCGGTGAAGATCCAAGGTCAGACTTAACGTTCTGTGCAGTCTGATCTTGGTCTTTATTATCTCCAAAATCAAATTGTCTAAAGCAAACGACCAAATATGACAACATTTGGTCTTCATTGTCTCCAGAATCATACTGGCGAAAGGGAGCGACCATACATGTATATGACGACTCTGTCTGGTTAGAACAGTGAATGGAAAGTAAAGATTGAATCATTGAACAAGTTAAAAACAAATTTCAACCCCAGTTGCAAGTCCTACTTCCAGGTAACACCACACTTTGGACTGGTCGATCTAACCTAACACAATGTTTGCGAATCCACTCATGCAACATATGCATGCCGGAGGTAGGAGTCTTTCCACTTATTAAGGTACAGATAAGCAAACAGCGCTAAACAGATGTGCCAGGCTGTGTGAAAAGGGTGTTTAATGCATCTTCAAACGGTATCGACCCAAGTCAGCCTGCGCATTTCGCGCAGGCTGATCTGCGTCGAAACATTTTGCTATGGGTAAACTATTTGCATGGCCAAAGACCATTCTACCTCATTATTGAGTTGGATGTCAGACAAAATGAATGTCGTGATTAACAAATTTGTGATAACTTGCTTGATATATACCTAATGCATCGCAGAGATCCATTAAACCATATTTTGCCAAAGCTTGACTCAAATCTCATGGACTACAAGGAAAGCAGACCAAAAATATTTCACCTTCAAGGGTGCTTTCACCACAACTTTTCGCAACATTGTAGATCACAAATCGTGCAGTCTTGGTCTTGATCTACAATGTCTACAAAATGTCTTATTGTCTTAATCTGCTTTATCTAAGAAAAGAAAAAGATAAAAAAAAAAAAAATCGCAAAAGCGAGCGACCAAAAATATTGAAATTCCCTGACTAGAGTTCCGAATTTAGATTTATAATGGAGCTATGCTCTGTGAAAAAAAGGTGCATAATGCATCTGCGAAAAGTATCGACACAGGTCAGCCTGCGCAATTCGCGCAGGCTGGCCTGGGCCGAAACTTTTCGTTATTGGTCAATTTTCTGCATGTCCTACCTCATGATTCAATCGGTTGTTTAAAAAAAAGTGGCTATTATGAATCCATTACATATATTATGTGATGGCTTGCTTGGTACAATGGTTCACGGAGATGCATTAAGCCCCTTTTGCCAAAGCCTGGGTCAAATACAAGAAACTGAAGCATCTGACATTAAGGTAATTCAACAGTTTAGAACCGTCGATCTTACTCAAATACTTACAACAACTGATGTGTTAAAGGTATGTCACGAGGATGAAAAAGTAGAAATAGCAGTCTTCCTTTTGTATACTCGATGGTTCTTATTGTACATTTCTAAATACAGTGACAATTAACGTCAAAGAAAAAATAATTGAGCCATGCTCTGTGAAAATGGGGCTTAATGTATATGCCAAAAGTATCGACCGAGGTCAGCCTGCGCAGTCCGTGCAGGCTGATCTGGGCCGAAACTTTTCGCTATTGGTCAGTTTTCTGTATGTCAAAGAACCAGTCTACGTCATGATTGAATCGAATCGGTTGTTAAAATAAGTGGTTATTATGGATCCGTAACTATGTGATGGCTTGATAGGTATAATAAATCACGGAGATGCATTAAGCCCCCTTTTGCCAAGTGTGGCTCAAATGTTTAAAAGACATGGTTATCGTGATATTATAAGAAACGAGTAATCCATAAACAGTGGCGAAGATTACCTACGAGGGTCATGGAATAAACTAGCAGTAACTTGGATAAGGAGAAAGATAGAGTTTCCTCTTTCGATGTCTTACATAAAGTGATCGAAAGTAAGGCGGGCTAGTGAGTAGTGACCTGCAAGACGGGTTGAAACATCTCACAGAGCTCTAGATAAGAGGGAGTGGTGGTATTCTAAGTCCATTATTTCTCTATCAGACCGTATGTCGTGGGTACTCATTAGAATAGTCTCGATGAGACGATTCTAATGAGTACCCATAACATAGGTTTTAGTGGAGAATAATTAATATTTTCAATTTGAAATCAAAATCACTCCCTCTGTCGGGAGCTCTAACACACACACACACACACACACACACCACCTTTCCTTCACTCCCCTATATAAACTTAATGATAGTTAAAGGTTAAGGGTTGAGCATGTTACCGTAACTACAGGTAGCATTGTTATTAATATAAATCTAATATGAACAAACACCAGTCCTTTCTATTCTGGAATTTAAAAAGGGCCTAAACTCTACAATGACAGGGGTCTTTTTTGCCAGGCTATTTCACGGTGTAGCTCAGGATCAGACAGCAAGTTCAGTGCCGTATAACCTTCATGCATCCGACAAGATCAGACAGGACATTCTTTAATCTCAGTCGTAATCTATGTACATCTAGATAATCTAACACTTTGGACCAGCCTAACTCAAATCTTGGTCTATCCCTATTGCCACTGTTGTTACTATTGCAAATGATTGAGCTCATGAAATAAACTGTAATTTTCAGAAGACATGTATATGTATATCACAAATTAGAAGACAATGTGAGTCCAACATAAGACCGCCGTTTCGTGTATTTTGTTCTTGATTTAAATAGCCCTTGGAAAAAAATGTGTTTAACGCTTAAAGGGTTAATAACAAGCAAAACTGGTCTACGGTCAAATAGGTTTGGTGTCGTTACGGATCTTATCATGGAAATAGCACATACACCATTGGTTCTGTTTGGTCAGATGTTGACACGATTACTATGTAACAGCTCTGAAATTCAAAGCATTTATAACTACCTGCCGACGAGGTTTTCAACTTCTTACGGCGGACTGCCTTTTGAATATGTAATAGCCGCCTGATGAATAGGCCTAGAACGTTCTGGGGAGGGAATTGAATCCAAGATCTCTTGGTCCCTTGGCGAACGCTCGACCACGTCCCTGCAAAAGCTATCTCTAAAGCTAGACAGTATAAGTGTCGCCCTTATACAAATACAAGCTACATACATGCGAGTCGTGATCTGTAAAAAGGGGGCTTAATGCATTTGCAAAAACTATAGAACCAGGTTAGCCTGCGCAGTCCGCACAGGCTGACTTATGTGGAAACATTTTGTTACTGGTCAATTTTCTGCATGTAAATGACCTGTCTACCTCACGATTGGGTTGGTTGTTAGAAAAAAAAAATGGAGTTTATGGATCCATAATTATGTGATGTGTTGCTTGGTATAATGCATCATGGAGATGCTGTAAGCTCCCTTTTGCAAGAGCATGGCTCATGTATATATTTATCAGTGGATAGACCATCATGTTACAAACATATCGTAGGAAAGGACAAGACTGCACATCAGTATAGACTGGCGTAGAACGCCGACACGATAAGAAAGGGTTGCTGTATAAAAATGTCGAAGTTGAAAAATTCCGGGGTTTTCTGCAGCCAATTCTTGGATCATCCCAACAATCAGTCAGAAATGGCACAGAATGCGGCTGAAAATTTTGCAAAAAGACATAAAATGGAACCAAAATATTACGTCTGATGTTTTTCTGTGAGTTAAACTCAGGTGATCATGAAATTTAAAAGTTTGTTGTAATTCACCTTCTTCTCTAAGATTAATTTTTCTATGACTTATCTGTCCCTGCCCTAATAAAAATCAAAGCTTAAATTCAAATTTTTTTTACTTTCTCAGATATCAACGTAAGTAGTGATTTGAGCAAATTCTTTGTCTGTAAGTTCATAACAAGAACATTAAAAAGGTACACCCAGTCCAGAGGTAATACCGGCAAACCCCGATTTCTTGATACCGGATAAATTATCAAACAAAATTAACCCGTTTAATTCCCGGCTCCCATAAGGACAGAAAGAATAAAAACACGCAGTGTAAAGTCTACAGGCACTTTAAGCGAACCATGGCATTGAAAGACCTTCATTGAGAAAATTATGGTAAGCTGCTTATCGATAGTTACAACTGGTAAGAGATCAATAGATCTATTTTGTGAGATTAAAATCGTTTCCACTGCAAGAACGTTACACACACAGAATTTAGTTTATTCGTAACCAGATTCGAAGGTACGAGGTTTTCACTCATTCTCTGTTCCAAGTTGAAGGATTTTTCTTACGTTATTACCAGCTGCAGACGACCGACATTTTTATACAGCGTTTGCAATAATGCTGGTATCATTGGTTTTGTAATGATACTGTGAGACAGAGGAAGAAAGGACGGAATTTTTAAAAATGACATTTCAAAGAAATTCATAGAATTTATGGTTATAGTTTCATATACGAGGAATACTCCGGTTTTATAACTTAAGATATTTTTAAAGCTCTTGTTTCGTTTCTGGAGAAATGAAGCTTAGAACTGCTGTACCACTTCCTCTATTTTCCTATCATATCATCATCATCATCATCTTCATGTTTTATTTTAAAAACCTTTTTCAAATTCTGACATATGAGTAGATCTGCATTTGCAGCTTTTTCTTCTTTTTCCCACATTTTCAAACGCCTTCTTTATTGAATCATTAAACCCGAAGAAGAGCTAAAAGTGAACAATGTAGGTGTTAAAATGTATTCAAATTTAAATCATACAATTTAAAAGTATAGAAATTAGTGTGAAGATGTTACTGTAGGGTCAGTCCAAGTGTAAGTTGCTGCCAGAAAAATGAATTTTAAAATCAGGTAAAAAGTAAAGAAAAGATTGAGAGACCTACTTTTAAAATTCATTTTTCTGATTGTCATCTTCATGATAATTTCCATATTTTTAAATGGTATGATTTAAATTCAAACACCTGCATTGTTTACTTTTGGCCACTATTGGGGCTTTAAAACTCAGGATTGTGTGAGTAAAGGGTTAAATGAATGTAACACCTTTACCAGATGACAAAATTTTATCCTCGTCCAAATTGAAAGCATTTGCAGATGACAATTTCAATGTAGCTGAAATGAGGCAATTTGCTTTGATGGGGTAGAAAACATTTTTGGAAAAGGAGAAAATGCTGGTTACCAGCATTTCCTCCATTTCCCATAATGTTTTCAAAAGGCTTCTTTCCCAGGGTCATTAAAAGACAGCATTGTGTGGTAAAGGGTTAAAAAAGTGAGCTTTTGCATGAATTTTATTTCAGGTGACAGATAGGATTATTGGTTTCACTCTGGTTGGTGGAACTTCAGCAGTTCTTTCTTACTACAGCCTGTGGGTGATTGCTCTGGTAAACACATATTGTCAGGAAAATAGACAATGGAACAGATTCATATTTGTACTGTATAAAAATCTTTAACCCTTTACCACACAATCCCGACTTTTAACGACCCTGAAGAAAAAGCTTTTTGAAAACATTGTGGGAAAAGGAGAAAATGCTGATAACCAGCATTTTCTCCTTTTTCCACAATGTTTTCTACCCTTCTAAAAACAAATTTCAATTTTTTAGTCACATTTATTTTGTCGTCTGCAAATGCTTTCAATTCGAACCTGTCTAAAATTTTGTCATTTGGTAAAGAGTTAAACTTTAACTCTTCACGTTTTTCCATTAAAACATATCTCTTCTCTATAATATATCAGATATTAACTTTCCTCTCAATGTTTAGTATTAGCTTAAATGACTGGTACTCTTTCAAGCCGCCAGTTTGGAGAAGAACATTATAAGCTCTGCTTTCGTTCTGATCCATTTTGCAGGAAAAAAAAAATGAATTATTTGTAAATTGCTATGTACATTTCATAAGAATATGCAAATACAATATGCTTAAACTAGAATAGACAAGTGAGGGAATCAAATCCTCAACCCTTTACAAAAAAATGCAAGTTTTTAAGACTCTTGGGAAAAAGACTTTTGAAAATATTAAGGAGAAAATGCTACTAACTAGAATTCTAGAATTTTCTTCATTTCCCTCAGTGTTTTCTAAACGTTCTTTTTCTGTTTTGGAGACATATCTTGTCATTTGAATCTCAATTGGTTTGTCATCTGTAAATGTACATACACTGGAAAAGTCTAAAATTTCTATTTTGGGTAGAGAGTTAGAAAGGATCATTTCATCACTGAAACCTATGTCATGGACCATCATTATTTAATTATGTTCTGTGAAAGCATTTACATATGACAATTCAGATGTGGCTCTAATGAAGGAATTTGTCTCTGAAAGGTAAGAAAACATTTTGAGAAAAGGAGACATTGCTGGTTACTTTTGAAAACATTTTGGGAAAAGAAGACAATGCTGGTAACCAGAATTTTCTCCTCACAATTTTTTCCGGAGGCCTTCTTGCTTAAGGTGGTTGAATTCAGGATTATGTGGTAAGGGGTTAATTCTTCACTAGATGACAAAATTTAAGACATCAACCCAAACTGAAAGCATTTCCAGACACTCAAGTTCAGAATGTACTTTGAACCTGAAAAAGGTTGGCACCTGGTAGAAGTTTTGCTTCTACCCTTTACCACATGAGTAAGTTCTGGGCTTGTGCAAACTGAAAGCATTTTCAGACGAAAAATTAGATGTGGTTCTAATGACAAAATTTGTGTGTCAGAGGATAAAAGGAGAAAATGCTGGTTACCAGCATTTTCTCCTTTTTTTCAAAATGTATTCTAAATGTCCCCTTTCAGGTTCATTAAAACAAAGGATTGTTTTGAAAAGGGTTAAGCCTTTACCAAATGACATGATTTACACTCAACAATATTTGAAATTATTTCATGTTTTTTGGTAGTTTATCAAGAAGTAATGGTGGATTCTGGTGTGTTATTTCATGGTTACGACCAGTGAAAGTACCTATTTCATATTTTCTAACTCTTCTATTGAAGGCGGAAAGAGTAATTCCCTTGCACTAGTTACCAAGGTAAACAGCTCATGCCATTCAACATGAGCAAAATTTGATGTAATTTATGCACATTTACCCAATATTTCTCATGCTTTACGTAATATTGTAATGCGTTGTTATGTGAGGGGATAGGCCACGGGGAATTACTGAAAACAGCTGTACTGGATTTTGATAAAAGTCCCAATAAAAAGGGGTTAGAAGCATGAAATAAATGTCTTGTTTTTTTTCAATGAAAGATCAAATTTTATTTCATCTTGTGAACATCATCTGTAATATTTTCACTTGTGGCTGCACATTGTGACCATATTACCAATGATGTTCACTTGATGAATTAAATTTGGATCTTTCATGAAAAAAAAAAAAAAAAATATCCTCTATGAATTTTGCAGACAACAAATTAAAATCAAAAGATGATTTCTGTCTTTGAACTTGTGGGAAACCTGATGGGAAAAGGATGGGAAAAGGAGAAAATGTTGGTAACCAGGATTTTCTCTTTTTCCCACAATGTTTTCACAAGCCTTCTTCAGCAAGGTCATTACAACATGTGACTATTTGGTTTAGGTTTACGATAATCTGCTTTTTTTTAGCCATTTGTAGATGAGGACCAGACATTGATTCAGTCATGGTTTCCCCCTCCATCCTATGCTCTCTGTATTCCACTGCTGGCTGGAACTGTAGGTTTATTGTTCATTGGTAAGTCACAAGGGCATGTTTGTTATTGGCACAGCTGTTTTAGCAGAAAACTTTGAGGTATTGTCATACAGAGCTCCAGATTGAAGGAGTGATTTTGATTTCAAAATTGAAAATACATGTATTAATTATTCTCCACTAAACCCTATTCCCCTTTTTCGGCTTTAAAATTGTTACTAACGGCAACTGCAGCCAAGCGTTGGCGACCACATGTGTTGCTCTTATTTTCAATTTAACAGTGATGTCTAGCCAGATTAAATTTCAAAAAATTCTGAGAAAAATCTGAACAAATGCTGGTAAGTTGTGTTCTCGTGCAAAGATAGCGTTAGAACTAAAATGTTGACATAAAGAGTTACGGTGTTAAAGGTTGCGGGTTCAAATCCCAATGGAAGAAAATTATTTTTACAATACATGTATTCCCCACCCCCAACTAAGAGTAAACTCTCATGTTCTTAATATGATTTTTCTGTATAAGATACACCCCCCCCCCCCCCCAGAAAAAAAATAAAATATAGTTTTATTCTGCTTTAAAAAGCACTCAGCATGATTTAGATAACTTATGACTTAGACAACTTTTGAAGACAGTTTCCCTCTAAGTGTTGTAGAATTATCTGAACCTTGATGTCCATTATGTGTATGCACGTTGGTGTTGAGAGTTGCCGTCTTCTTTATTGAACCACCTTTAGTGACAGGTCTGGTTACAACTGCGAGTACATGTATTTGTAATTTCATTTAGTTTTTTAACTTAATTCTTTACCACATAGTAAGGTGTTTTAACAACCCTGATGAAGAATTCTTTTGAAAACATTATGGGAAAAGGAAAAAATGCTGTTAACCAGCATTTTCTTCTTTTCCCACACATTTTTATACTCTTTTACAGACTTATGATTTGACATAATTATGATTTGTCCTCTCATAATGCTTTGAATTCAGACAAGCCCAGAATTTTGTCCTTTTATAAAGGATTAATTATTTGAACTGGTCTGTTTTGAATTTTGAATTGCTGATTTGCAACTTGTGGATAATTTTCAGGTATATTTGTAGCAGTGGTGTTTGGCAGATCAAGAATCAAAGAACACACAGACTGATGATGTCATGCACATGTCTGCATCATAACATACTTCTTGAAAAATTTGTTGTAAGAAACGAATTTTGTAATAAAGGTTTTCATTCATCCATTTATATTTTGTTCTGAACATATGTCCTGTGTGTCTGTCTTTCTGTCTGGCTGTGTGTGTGTGTCAGTGTTTGTGCGTGTGTGTGTATAATGTGTGTGTGTGCTGCTAACCATCCAATCTGGGAACACTTCAGATTACTAATTTAATTTGACATGTTTATAACTAGATACATAAATCTAAACCTTTGAGGTGCCAAACTTAATCAAACCTATTCCTACATGCAGTATTGAAAAAGATCAAGTTGCCTTTTGTGGGTAAAGAAGATTGAGATCAGAACGCATAGAATGCAGACACCATATTACATGTGGCTCAAATGATGGGCTCAAATGATGGGATTTGTCTGTGAAAGGACAAAAGGCATTGTTGGAAGATGAGAAAATGCTGGGAACTTTTCATACAATATTATAAAAGGCTGGCGCATTAAAATTTGGGATTTCTTGGTAAAGATTTTAGTGACACTTTCAGTATCTATTGCTGATAAATCACCTTTTACCTGATCCCCAAGTTATTAAGGTTGTGTGGAGCTGAACATTGTTATTCTTAACAGTCTTGAAAAAGCATCACTTTAAGCAGAATCCTAGGCCCTATAGGACCCCGTCAACAAGATAAGTAACGTTTTGAGCATGCTGATATGACTTAATGGTCATTGCAGTCTTCCAGGGATCGCCGCATTTCATGGTGGTCAAGGTTGGTCAATGTTCTTCTGTGTTGTAAAATCGCCATGTTTCATCAGCGTTAAGTCTAGCACAGAGCGCGAAATTAGAAAAAACATGCGTGGACTGTACTATAGTCTCTCTAGAGTCTGCATTTTCAGTCCAGTACTCATGAAAGTTGGCCAGAATGTTTGTCTTGATGATATCTCGGAAAAGTTGGAAAATGGGTCACGTCATGTCATTGATAAGAATGCTTGTCTTGATGACATCTCAGACAATATTGAAAATGGGTTATGTCGGGTCAAAAAACTAGGTCACTATGTCAAATCCTAGGAAAACCTTGTATACGCTCTAGAGGCCACATTTTCAATCTAATACTCTTGAAAGTCAGTCAGAATGTTTGGCTTTATGATATCTCGGGCAAGTTTGAAAATGTGGGGTCAAAAACTAGGTCACTGTGTCAAATCTTTGAAAAACCTTGTGTATGTTTAAAGGCCACATTTTCTGTCCAATGCTCTTGAAAGTTGGTCAGAACGTTTGTCTTGATGGTATCTCTGATGAGTTTGAAAGTAGGTGACGTTGGTAGAAAAACTAGTCATTAGGTCAAGTTGTAGATAAACCTTGTATACACTCTAGAGGCCATATTTTTTGTCTGATACTCACTAAACTTTGTCTGAATGTTTGTCTTGATAATATCTCAGATGACTTTGAAAATGGGTCACATTGGGTTAAAAACTAGGTCACTAGGTAAAATCTTTGAAAAAACTTGTGCATGCTCTAGAGGCCACATTTTCTGTCCAATACTCTTGAAAGTTGATCAGAATGTTTGCTTGATGATATCTTGGATGAGTTTGAAAGTGGGTTATGTTGGTAGAAAAACTAGGTCACTAGGTCCAATCATATGATTGAATAGTGTTTTACGTGGCTTTCAACATTATTTCAGTCATATCATGACAACAGCTGGCATATTCATGTATTCCCTGGGTTTCACCAGTACTAGGCTAGGGCCCTGAAGTGTCTTGACCAAGGACACCCCCATGAAAAATGCAGTGGATCCAGTGAGGCTCAAACCCAGGGCCTCCAGGTCACAAGTCCTACACTTTACAACTGAGCCACACAGCACCCTTAGGTCCAATCTTTAAAAAAAAAATAAAAAAAAACCCTTTTGTACACTCTAGAGGCCAAACTTTGAGTCCGATACTCATTGAACCTTGTCAGATGTTTGTCTTGATAATATCTCGGATGATTTTGAAAATGGGTCATGTTGGGTCAAGAACTAGGTCACCAGGTCAAATCTTTGAAAAACCTCATGTATGATCTAGAGGCCACATTTTCAGTCCAATACTCTTGAAAGTTGGTCAGAATGTTTGTCTTGATGGTATCTATGACTAGCTTTTAAAATGGGGAATACAGGGTCAAAAACAAGGTCACCAGGTCAAATCTTTGGAAAACCTTGCGTTTGCTCTTGAGGCCAAATTTTCAATCTAATACTCATGAAAAGTGGTCAGAATGTTTGTCTTGATTTATTTGATTAGTTAGAACGAGGGTCATATCGGGTCAAAAACTAGGTCACCAGATCACATATTTGAAAAACCTTCTGTATGGTGTACAGGCCAAATTTTTGGTACAATACTCATGAAAGTTGGTCAGAATATTGTCTTGATGATATCTCAAATGACTTTGAAAATGAGTCTTACTGGGTCAAAAATTAGGTCACACGGTCAAATCTTTGGAAAAGCTTTTTTTCGCTCTAGGTCAATCAAATACTCAAGAAAAATGATCAGAATGTTTGTCCTGATGATTTCTTTGATGTGATTGAAAACTAGGTCACCAGGTCAAATTTATGAAAAATCTTCTGTACACTGTAGAGGCCACATTTTCAATTCAATACTCATGAAAGCTGGGTCAGAATGTTTGTTTTGATAATATCTCAGATGAATGAGAAAATGAGTTATGTCTGGTCAAAAACTAGGTCACTAGGTCTAATCTTAGAAAAACCTCTTGTACACTCTAGAGGCCTCATTTTTAGTCCAATACTCATGAAAATTGGTCAGAATGTTTGCCTTGATGATATTCAGGATGAGTTTGGAAATGGGTCATGTCAGGTGAAAAAGTATGTCACTGGTCTTAATCTTTAAAAAAAGAAAAGAAAAAAACTTGTATACGCTTTTTCAGCCCAATGCTCATGTAAATTAGTCAGAATGTTTGTCTTGATGATTTCTTTCTGTTTCAGCTTGAAAATGGCTCACATTGGGTCAAAAACTAGGTCATGGATAGAAATCTTTGCAAGTCCTTGTGTACCCTCTAGAGGCTAAATTTTCAGTCCAGTACTCATGAAAGTTCGTTGGAATATTTCTTATGTTATCTAGGAAAAAATTGGAAATGGATCATATTTGGGTCAAAAAGCTCAGGTGAGTGACTTCAGGGCCATCTCATGGCCCTCTTGTTGAAGATTTCATGCTTTTATAATTTAGAAATGACTTGACTATCTACAAACATACCGGTACATATGAGGTATGAACTGAGTATCAACAAACATACATATGAGATCTGCTCTGCAAAAAGGAGGTTTTAATGCATCTGCAAAATGTGTCAACCCAGATCAGCCTGCACAGTCCGGTTAGGCTTACCTGGGCCAAAACTTTTTGCTGTTGGTGTATTTTCTGCATGTCCAATGATCATTCTATCTCAGGATTCATCTGGTTGTTAGACAAGACAGATTTTATGGCACGCTTGGTATGATGCAATACAGAGATACATTAAACCCCATTTTGCCAAAACATGCTCATGTAATCTATTCTTAGATTTTTACAGAGAGAAATAGAAGTCTCATTTGTCACCTGCATTGTGGGAAAAAGGAAATCCTGCTGGTTACAAACATATTCTCCTTTTCCCACAATATTTTCTACCCTTGCAATTTCTTGCCTTCTAGATTCTTTACAAATTGACAAGTTTTAGGGTGAAGCAGTGTATCTACATCCATATGAGTCATGCTCTGGCAAAAGGGGGCTTAATGCACCTCCGTAATGCATTGAGCCAGGCAAGCCATTACATACTTATGGATCCATCTGAGAGACAGAAATCATCATTTATTTTTAAATTTGCATTTTTTTCCAATTTGGTCAAGTCCAAAATGTAGGAAACTAGGAGTTATGATATAACAATGTAAATTTTTGCTCAGCGTAATTTACGACCCCTGTCTATACCAAACAACAATTTTTCAGACTGGTCCAAATTGCAAAAATAGGCTTACGACCAAATAAATGTGACTCAAAATTTGTTTTGGTGTGAGCAGAAAACACTGTGCGAGGAGAAAATGCTGATTACCAGAATTTTCTCCTTTCCCACAATGTTTTCAAAAGTGTATTTCCTTTTCTCGGAGTAGTTAAAAGTCGCGATTGTGTGATTGAATAAGAACGGAAGGTATTTTAGAAAATGCTTGAAGCTAACAAATCAAAAAAGTTCCACAAAACTTGCTTGCTGTTGTGTTTAGCGTGTATATTTCCGACAGGTAGGGCTCTTAGAACCGCTTCCGTAACATTGTACTGGTACTCTTCTTTATTCAAATTGGAAAGGAAATATGGTTCGGAAATTAGGGTACCAGTTGATCAGACAAGCCTCTGCAAACCGTGAGCATTTTTCTCCAGGAAAAAAACAATCACAAATTGCTAGATTTGCGACTCTGAACGAGTAAATAACGGATTATAGAAACAAACCCGGCTAATTTTTTCTCACTTACTCATTATATGTGTGTTCGTTGGATATTTGATGTCTTAATTTGAACATTTTCATTGGTTTTCGCGTTTAGGTCCCACATATCGCTTTTAATGCAACCGTTGCTTTTCAAAATTTTCAACTAGTAACTGAACAGGCCAGCCCGAATAGCTCAAGTATAAGATCGTAGAACTCGTAAGCGTAAAGTATCGGGTTATATTAGGGTGTAGTTGGAGCCCCACGGCTGGCCAAAAGGAAAAATTCAGGACAGGACTAAATTGAAAGCATTTGCATACGACAAATTAAACGTTGCTAAACTGACTATTTCTGTCTTTGATTAGGGTAGAAAACATTGTGGGTAAAGGGAAAAATGTTGGTTACCAGCATTTTATCCTTTTCCCACAATGTTTTCAAAAGGCTTTTGAAAACATCGCGGGGGGAAAAGGAGAAAAATCCTGGAAACCAACTTTGTTTTCTACTTTTCAGTATAGATCTACCTTTCTGTAAACGACTTTCAATTTTTAGCTTCATTTGTACGGTGTCAGGAGAAATCAGCCCCTGGAGAAATCGGCCCCTGGAGAAATCGGCCCCAAAACGCTTGGGGCCGATTTCTCCTGAGAAATCTGTCCCTGGGGACGATTTCTCTGGAGAAATCGGCCCCAATAGAAATTTTGGAGAAATCGTCCCCAATGTCAAATTTTATATATATAGATGTTGCTTTTTCAGAAAATATAATTTTTTCTCTGGAGAAATCGGCCCCAATAGAAATTTTGGAGAAATCGTCCCCAATGTCAACTTTTATATATATGTATTTTGCATTTTCAGAAAATTATATATATAGAGGTTTTTTCCATTTTGGTTTTATTTAACACATACCCTGTGTAAGCTTGGTCTTCTTTCAAGTTCAGAATCGTCCCCAAATGGAATATTTGCAATCGTCCCCAAAGTCAAATATTTCTATATTGACTTTATTCCAAATTTGGAGTAATCGTCCCCATTTCGATTTTTATATACATTGTATACATTGTACTGTAACCTGACTTTGATTTTTAATTTAGTTTAATTTTTACATTGTGATATAGAGTATAAATGTTTTTAGTATGCAAATTGTAATGTTAAATGATTGCTAAATTCATTGTAAATTCGCATCGTATTTGGTTTCATGTATAAGGCGTTGTTTGAGAGAGGCTTTTATTTTATCTATTATTTGCTTTTGTTGTCACCTTTTGTAGATATATGTTATTATCTGTATTTCATTTTAATAAAGTTTACAAAGACTTGTAGTTTTTACCGACTTCAAATATTATATTTGTGTTTATACTTTTTACCGAACCTCGATTATCTGAACTTTGCATCTCATTGAAATTACGAGATACAGTGAATACACCGAAAATGACAAATATTAATTGAAATTGTATTTTTTCTATAAATTCTTTACAGGTATTCAAATTTACTGAAATAATAAAGTATTTGTACCGAGATGTACCAATGCGCGAATACAAACAAACAAAAAAGAAGAGAGTAGTCATACCTGTATCTGAATATACACATGTATTTCCCATAAAAAAGCTAAAGTAGCAAAGCACGATATTCTTGTGATTAACAAATTGATTGCGTACTTTTTTTTTTAATAATCAGAGTTTATTTGATTTATTGTCGTGTGTTGTAGGGGTGGAAAATCATAATTGCAGATGATAAGTGTGGAAATTGTAATCTGTTCTATATCAATTTTAATGTTACTCAACTCTCACACAATGCGGAGTTTGTACACTCCCAGGAAAATAATACTTTTGAAAATATTGTCTTAGTAGTACACAATGCTGGTATCAAGCATCTGCTCTTTTTCTACAATATTTTCAAATATTTCGTTAATTTTTTTATGCACATTGAATTCGGACAAGTCTGATTTTCTTTTAACCCGATCAATCCCAACCTTCAGCAACCTGGAAACAAATGGCTTTCAAGAAGCAGTTGGAGACGACAGTTTTTTGGTTGCTCAAATAGAGAAATTTTTTACATAGGGTAGCAAACATTTTGGGAAAAGGAGAAAAAACTGATTAGCATCTGCTTTTCCCATAATGTTTTCACAAAGCTTTATTTTTCAGGGTCGTTCAAAGTCGAAATTATATGGTCAAAAATTAAATACTTTTACTAAGTGAATGTATAATGTCTTCAAGAAATACCCATTTAACCCATTACCACACAATCCCTACTTTTGACGACCCTGAGAAAGAAGCCTTTAGAAAACATTGTGGGAAAAGGAGAAAATGCTGGTAACCAGCATTTTCTCCTTTTCCCACAATGTTTTCTACCCTTCACAAAACAAATTTCCATTTCTAAGTTACATTTATTTTGTCGTCTGCAAATGCTTTCAATTTGGACCAGTCTGAAATTTTGGTGTTTGGTAAAGAGTTAATTTAATGGTTTATTCTCATTGTTCTAATTTTTGTGTACTGTCTCATAATTTTTCTATATGTACTATTCATACTTTAATGAAATAATATATAAACATTTGATATACATGTATGTGTTTTCTTTTTGTTTATTTGAATTCTACCCATAGAGTACATTCTTCTGCAAATGCATCCTTTTTTTCGATGAAATAAAATCGAGTCCACAATGGCCTAATTATCAGTTATATCACTCTTTTATATACAGCGTCACAATGATTCATATTCTCGTTGATCGAACCAATGATCGATTAACTTAACCCATTAACACACAATCCTGAGTTTTAATAAACCTGTAGGAGAGGGCTTTTAAAAACATAGTGGGAAAAGGAGTAAATGTCAGCACTTTTGCACTTTCTCCTTTTTCCAAAATTTTTTCCCCTCATCAAAAACAAAAACAATTCTTCCAGTTATATTTAATTTGTTGTCTGCAAATCCTTTGAATTTGGACCCGTCTAAATTTTTGCCGTTTGGTAAAGAGTTAATTACACAACATAACTGAGTCACTAGTAGTACTATGAAAAATGATAGAAATAGAGAGTCAGAAAATGCAGCGGAAGTATACAGTGTGAGAGAGCGAGTACAATACTCGATCAAGAAAGAGAGAGAGAGAGAGGGGAGACAGACACAGAAAGACACAAAAGGTTGGAGACAGACATCTGATGGTTCTAAAAACCATTCTGTAACATGAACAATATTCATAAACAGAGAGAGAGAGAGATCTGATCCGACGAAGAACAACAATATGAAATTGATAATAATTGCCTATGCCGAACATGCAGAAAGGGAGAGAGAGATCGAGACAGAAAGGTGAAAAAAAAAAAAAAAATGTTTTAATTACATGACAAATACACATATATGCATCGTGAGCATTTATATTTCATAATTCGTTCAATATCAAATTCAAACAAACACAAACATTCAACAATCTTACAGGTGTAGGCTACCTGTGTGAAGGTGTGAAAAAAAGAACAATCAGTGTGAAAAACTGTGAAAATTGCCATAAAAACAACAAAGAAGGTGTAATCAAATACAACTTGAAACAAGACATGGCTTACACAGTGTATGTGTTAAATAAAACCTAAATGGAAATTATATTTTCTGAAAAAGCAACATCTATATATATAAAATTTGACATTGGGGACGATTTCTCCAAAATTTCTATTGGGGCCGATTTCTCCAGAGAAATCGGCCCCAAGCATTTTGGGGCCGATTTCTCCAGGGGCTGATTTCTCCAGCATTCATTTGTACTGTTCTGTGTTGTCCAAAAATGCTTTCATATTGGTGGAGTCTAAAATTTTGTCGTTTGGTATAGTGTTAACACTTTACCAAACGTCAAAATTTTCGGCTTGAAAGCATTTAAAGATGACAAATCGGATGTGACTCAAAATTTGAATTTTGTTGTGGGAAAGGTAGAAAACATTGTGGGAAATGGAGAAAATGCTGGTTACCAGCATTTTCTCCTTTTCTCACAATGTTTTCAGAAGCTGTCTCTCAGGGTTGTGAAAAGTCAGAATTGGGTGGTTAAGCGTTTACCACACAATCCTGAGTTTTAATGATTCTGTGGAAGAAGCCTTTTAAGACATTGTTGTAACCACTAACCAGCATTTACTCATTTTCCCACAATGTTTTCTACCCTTCTGAAAACAAATTTGTGAGTCATATTTATTTTGCCATCTGCATATTTTATCGGTTTGGACAGGTCCCAAACTTTGGTAAAGAGTCAGAGTGTTATGATGTTATCCATAATGGGTACAAAAAATGACTCTAAGGGTTGTTAAAAGCATTATGGTCTGGCAGTGGGTTAATATAAGCAGTTTTTCCTCTTGCCAAAATATTTTGTAAAGCGTTCTTCAACTAGACAAAGATAGTCCTTTACTGTTTCAATGTGTTAATTTTCTAGCCTTGAAATGCGATGATGGATGTCAAACCTACGTCAAACATTTACACGTTCAAAGATGAAAAGTTGCCCAAGTTTGAGACACAATACACATCTTCTATAAGAGATGATCACATTCCACTCATCATTGATAATGGTAAGTGCCCATTCAGCCATCTTTGATTTTTAGCTCTACTGGCTGTAAGCCAGCAGAGCTTAAGTCATGGCACAGTTTCCGTCGTCTGGCTGTCAGTCTGTGTGTCTTTCCATCTGTCTGTCTATCCGTTAGTCTTTTTCTTGTTTATGCGATAATATCCGCATTTGTGGTCAGATTTTTGTGAAACTTGCACAGTTTATTTATCTCGTCAATAGCTTGAACCGTAATGATTTTGAAAAATATCTGACAATCAGTGTTGGAAAAGTAGCCATTTAAAGTTCAAAAATTCAATTTCTTGTTTACGGGATAAAGTCTGCATTTGTGGTCAGATTTTCATGAAGCTTGCAGAGTTTGTCTATCTCATCAATAGCTGGAACCCTATTGATTTTGAAAAATTCTGACAATCAGTGTGGGAAAAGTAGCCATTTAAAATTCAACATTTAAATTTCTTGTTTACATGATTTATATCTGCAGTTGTGGTCAGATTTTCGTGAAACTTGCACAGTTTATCTCATCAATAGCTTGAACCCTATTGATTATTAAAAAACATCTGTCAATCAGTATGGAAAAAGTAGCCATTTGAAGATCAAAAATTCAGTTTCTTGTTTACGGGATAAGGTCTGCATTTGTCGTCTGATTTTCATGAAACTTGCCAAGTTTATCTCATCAATAGCTGGAAACCCTATTGATTTTTGGGAAAAAAACCCTGACATTAAGTGTGGGAAAAGTAGCCATTTAAAGTTCAACATTTCAATTTTTTGTTTATGCCATTAAATGTGCAGTTGTGATCAGATTTTTATGAAACTTGCACAGTTTGTTTATCTCATCAATAGCTTGAATCCTATTGATTTTGAACAAAATCTGACAATCAGTGTGGGAAAAGTAGCCATTTGAAGTTGAAAATTTCAGTTTCTTGTTTACATGATTTAGCCTGCAGTTTGGTCTGATTTTCGTGAAACTTGCACAGTCTGTTTATCTCACCAATAGCTTGAACCGTACTGATGTTGAAAAAAATCTGACAATCAGTATGGGAAAAGTAGCCGTTTAAAGTTCAAAATTTCCTTTTCTTGTTTATGTGTTTTTAATCTACATTTGCGGTTGGATTTTCATGAAACTTGCACAGTTTGTTTATCTCATCAATAGCTTTAACCTTATTGATTTTGATAAAAAACTAACGATCAGTATGGGAAAAGTAGCCATTTAAGGTTCAAAATTTACATTTCTTGTTTATGTGATAAAGTCAGCATTTGTAATTGGATTTTCATGAAAAATGCACATTTGCTGTCTATCATCAAAAGCTTGAACCATATTTTGACAATCAGTATGGGAAAAGTAGCCATTTAAATTCGAAAATTTACATTTCTTGTGTACGCTACAACGACTCGGCATTTGTGGCGAATTTTCATGAAACTTGCACAGGTATTTTGTAGATCCAATTCTTTTGAAACTTGCAAAGGTTATTTGTATCATCAAGGGATTAATTCCATTTAAAATGAAGAAAATCTAGCAATCAGTTTAGGAAAAGCAGCCATTTGAAGACTTAGTATTGTTTACGCAACACAGTCCACTTTATTAGTCACATTTCTTTGAAATTTGCAGGAATCATGTAATATAATGAATACTGAAACCGTATCAAATTTGGCTGGATTCCAAACAGTTGGTTTTAAAAAATTTTACTTCATTTTTTTTTTTTACAATTTGTTCAATTCATCATGCCCACTGGTGCTTTCTTAGTGGGTTCAAGCCCAGTTGCAACAACACCTTTGGGGGGGGGGGGGGGGGGGGGGGGCATGGGAGGGGGTGTTTGTCTTCACCTTTTTGCATCGTGAATTCATAATGTATGCTAGAAAAAAAGGCAAAATCACTGCCAGTAGAGCGATTTAAGGCCCTCAAGGGCCTCTAATTAACTTTATACATTGGGAAAAAGTTTTAGACTAGTCCAAATTCAAAGCATTTGCAGACAACAAAATAAACATGACTAAAATACTAAAGGTTGTTTTCGGAAGGATAGAAAACATTGTGGGAAAAGGAGAAAATGCTGGTTACCAGCATTTTCTCGTTTTTCAAAAATGTTTTCGAAAACCTTCCTTCACAGAGTTGTTAAAATTCTGGATTGTTTGATGAGCTTGAACACCTTTAGTTTATTGAGAAATTTTTTGTTTCAACTGCGTGAAAGAACTCATAATGACATCATGACATAATGGGTAAATTAATTCTATACCTAACAGTCAAATGATATAACAACCCTCTGGAAAAAAGCTTTTAAAAACAATGTGCAAAAAAATAAATCACTGGTGACCAGCATTTTCTCCTTTTCAACCCCAATGTTTTCAGAAGCCCTCTTTCTGCGAGGTTGTGAAAATTTGAGATTATGTGGTAGAGGGTTAAAAATGAAAATACATGTATGTATATTGAGCCTCTTTTACAAATGAAAAAGTTTACTGCACTGACTGGGCTGGCTGACCTGGATTGATACTTTTTGCAGTCGTATTAACTTGTTACCAGACGACAAAATTTTAGACTGGTCCTAATTGAAAGCATTTGCAAAGGACAAAAACAAATGTAGCTCAAATGGTGGTTTCTGTCTTTGATATGGCAGAAAACATTTTTACAAAAGGGGAAAATGCTGGTTATCAACGTTTTCTCCTTTAGCCACAATTTTTTCAAAGGCCTTCTTTCTCAGGGTCGTTCATACTCTGGATTGTGTGATAAAGAGATAAGCCCCTTTTTCACAGAGCATGGCTCAATTGTATTCAAACTGTGGAGACTATGCTATTTTGAACTATTGAAGAAGTATGAAATATACAAACCAAAGCAAAAATTTGAAATCAAATGATTACTTTCAGTAAATTTTTCCCTGGGACTCAATTGAAATAATATATGTATAATATTTTGGGTATTAAAAAATTTTTTATTATCATTTAAATAAGAAGATAAAATTTACAAGTGTGATTTTTCATGACTTTGCCTTTGAAAAATCCTTTTTACAGGTGGATACCAATTAGTAAGATTTTTTCCTGGGATTCATTTGAAACCAAATGGTTTAGTACGTAAAGATTTATTTATTATCATTTTACCCTTTAACTCTTTACCAAACTATCCGACTTTCAACGACCCTGAGAAAGAAAGCTTTTGAAAACATTGTGGGAAAAGGAGAAAATGCTGGTAAACAGCATTTTCCCCTTTTCCCACAATGGTCTCTACCCTTCCTAAGACAAATTTCAGTTTTTGAGTATCATTTATTTTGTTGTCTGCAAATGCTTTCAATTTCGACTAGTCAAAATTTTGTTGTTTAGTAAAGAGTTGACATACAACAAATTTTCACCCTTGTCCATGTTCACAGGATTCGCAGACAACAAATTGAATGTAGCTCATATGATGATTTCTGTCTTTGGTTGGGTAGGAAATGTAGTGGGAAAAGGAGAAAATGCTGGTAACCAGTATTTTCTCCTTTTACCAGAATGTTTTCAAGTCTTCTTTCTTAAGGTCGTTAAAAGTCGTCATTGTGTTGTAAAGGGTTAAATAAAAGGACAAATTTACAAGTTGGATTTTTTATTGACTTTTGCCTTCAAATAATTTTTTTGTACAGGTGGATATCATTGTAGAGCGGGCTGGGCAATTAGCAACAAACCAGATTTGATTTTCAAAAATGTCACCGCTAAACAGAGAAACAGAAAAGAAAAGGTAAAACAAAAGAGATTGGAAACTCGAGTGAATAAGTAATAAGCTGATGATAAGATTATATTTCAATTGTAAAATTCTGGTATGCTTTTTGTCAACACTTTTTTCATTTCTGAGAATGGGTAAGAATCAAAAGATACCCTGCTAGTGAAGACCAGTGAATAATTTGAGCCATGCTCTGTGAAAAGAGGGCTTAATGCATCCCTGTGATGCATCATACCAAGCAAGACATCACATAATTAAGGATTCATAAAAATCATAATGTCTAACAACTGACTGTATCACAAAGTAGACTGGTCCTATTACATACAGAAAATTGACCTACGATGAAAAGTTTCGGACCAGGTCAGCCTGCACTTACTGTGCAGGCTGACCTTGGTTGATACTTTTCGCAGATGCATTTGGCCCCATTTTCTTTAGAGCATGGCTCATTTCTTTTATCATTCCAACTCAATGTCTTTACCAAACAACAATTTTTTTAACATTTGTCGAAATTGAAAGCATTTGCAGACAACAAATCACATGTTCAAGCTCGAAATGATTGGATTTGTCGTTGAAATGGTTAAAAAATGGGGAAAAAGGAGAAAATGTTGGTTACTATCCTTTTTCAACTATGTTTGCAAAACTATACTTCATTAACCCTTTACTACACAATCCCAACTTTTAGCGACCTTGAGAAAGAAGCCTATTGAAAACATTGTGGGAAAAGAAGAAAATGCTGGTAACCAGCATTAGAAAATGCTGGTAACCAGCATTTTCTCCTCCCATAATGTTTTCTACCCTTCCCAAAACAAATTTAAATTTTCCAGTGACATTTATTTAGGCTCTCTGCAAATGCTTTCAATATAGTCAAGTCTAAATTTTGTCAATTGGTAAAGATTTAAGGTTGTTAAAAATCTGGATTGTGTGGTAAAGGGTTAAAGTCCCAGTAGCAGCCAAAAGTAAGCCATATAATTAAATAAAAAAATTGGTTCAGAAACTGATATTGGTCTTTGGAAGGGTAGAAAACATCTAGGAAATGGAGAAAATGCTGGATATCGGCATTTTCTCCTATTCCCGCAAAGTGTCAAGGCCTTTTCCAGGTCAGTAAAAAGTTGAGATTATTCAGGAAAGCCTGATTAAGAATAGCTCAGAAATATTCATCTTTGTTGTTTAATCCTTTACCAAACAACAAAATTTAGGATTACCAGTAGTCCAAAGTCAAAGCATTCTCAGACGATAAATTAAATGTTGCTAAAATAATGATTTCTCTCTTGACAGAATAGAAAGCATTGTGGGAAAAGGAGAAAATGCTGGTTACCAGCATTTTCTCCTTTTCCCACAATGTTTTCAAAAGCCTCCTTCTTTAGGGTTGTTTAAAGTCAGGATCGTGTGGTAAAGAGTTAATCCTTTACTTAATCCTGAGACCTAAGAACTCTGAAGAAGAAGGCTTTTGAAAACACCATGGGAAAAGGAGAACATGCTGGTAACCAGCATTTCTCCTTTCCCACAATGTTTTCTACACTTTCTAAGACAAACTTATGCTTTATTTAAAATTTAGTTTATCGTCTGTAGATGCTTTTAATTTAGACAAGTCTGAAATTTTCTTGTGTCGTAAAGAATTAACTCTTTACCACACGACCATGTTTTAGATTTTGAATGTGGCTCATGTAATTTGATTCGCCTTTGACAGAAGGGAAACATTGTAGAAAAAGGAGAAAATGCTGGTTACCAGCATTTTCTCCTTTTCCTACAAAATTTTCAAAAGTCTTCTTCTTCATGGTTGTCAAAACTTTGGATTGTTTTGTAAAGATTTACGATACTGACAAATATTTATGAACACTGCATGATTCTATCAATCTAGGATGCTGAGGTACAGATTGGCAATGATGTTTCCAATTTTGAGATGGTCAGATTGATGATGAGGTCTCAGTTTGACAGAAACCTTGTTACACAGTATGACATACAAGTAAACACCTTTACATTTCTTATTTAGTTGAGAGCTTGGGCCTGGTTTCACAAAGAAACTAAAGTCTCTTATTTTACTCAAATCTACTAATGGTCCCAGCCTCAGGTTCTTACTTAAGCCGAGTTTGTTATTTGAGACACGTTTCAGCAGTAGTAAGGTTCTGACATCCTGAGTTGACACTACGTTTCAGACTCAACTAAGCAAAATAAATGGACTTAAGTCAGATAACAGACTTTAGTCCATTATTTTGCTGAGTTGAGACAGTGAGTCCGAAATGTTTTGTCAACACAGGACTTGAGAATGTAACATAAGCTTGTTAATGTAGTGAAATGTGTCTGGAATAACAAACGTAATAAGTCTGTTTGTAGATTTGAGTAAAATAACAGACTTAAGTTTTTTTTGTTAAACCTTGGAAGATAAATTTGACTTTGATTGGCCTTAAAATAAATTATTGTAATAAGTTTGTAGTCAACATGAATTAGAGTTGAATACATAGAATCGTTTCAAAGCAGTATGGCAACGAGAGAAAAAGTTCCTGTGATGCAGTTACGATTTTGACCTGAAACTTTGATGGCAGTGGTACATGAAGTTAACCTTATACCAAGCGACAAACTTTTTCAGTTGCTGATATTGAAAGCATTTGTAGACGACAAAAACAATGCCATTCAAAAGTTGAAATTTGACTGGAAGGGTAGAAAACATTGTGGGGAAAAGGAGACAATCCTGGGTACCAGCATTTTCTTCTGTTCCCAATATGTTTTCAAAAGTCTTCTTCCACAGGGTCGTTAAAACATGGGAATGTGTGGTAAACGGTTAAATATTTAAAAATGACTGGATTAAAAGTCTGTAAAATATGTAGGCCACAGAGAGCAGAAGGTTGACCATAATAATCAAGTTTTCTTTATAACTGTATTGCAGTGTTTATGTAAGTGCTGCCTTCTGTGTGTTAACACTCTATTTTATGGTCGCAGAATGCAACACTGTAAAATGAAATTGTCTAAACTCTTTAGCACACAATCCCGACTCTTAACGACCCTGAGAAAGAAGCTGTTTGAAAACAGTGTGGGAAAAGGAGAAAATGCTGGTAACCAGCATTTTCTCCTTTTCCCACAATGTTTTCTACCCTGCCAGAACAAAGTTCATTTTTTCAGTCACAGTCATTTTGTCGTCTGTAAATGATCTCAATTTGTACAAGTCTAATATTTTGTCATTCGGTAAATAGTTAACTCATTATCACACATGTTAACTTATCCAATTAGACAATCCTGAGTTTTAACAACCCTGGGAGATTATAGGCTTTTAAAAACAATACGGGAAAAGGAGAAAATGCTGGTAACCGGCATTTTCTCCTTTCCTACAATGTTTCAAGTCTATCACAGAAAAATCTCATAATTTGAACCATGTTTGATTTGTTGGCTGCATATACTTTCAAATTGGACAAGTCTAAAATTTTGTTGTTTGGTAAAGAGTTAATCAACTCAGTGTTTGAAACTTAACAACAAAAAGTGTGTAGTTTAATGCAAGATTACACATATGTACAGGTACATATATTTGATTGTTGAAAACAATAAATCAGACTTTTTACTTCTGATGACTTTGCTTCTCATGAAAGTCAACTCAAAGAGGGGCATTACTGTCCAGTAAAATGTATTGCAGGATCAAACAAATAATCTATCTATCTTAAACTTTGTCACAGGAACTGATCTTTGATTACATGTTTGGAAATCTGGGTATAAATACGGACAAGAAGGTGGATCACCCAATAGTACTAACCGAGCCTGTAGCTAATCCTAACTATTGCAGACAAAGTAGGTACTTGTATTTTTTAACACTTTACCACACAATTCCAAATTTTAACAATCCTGACATTGAAAGCCTTTGAAAACATTGTTTGAAAAGGAGAAAATGCTGGTTACCAGCATTTTCTCCTTTTCCTACAATGTCTCCTACCCTTTCACAGAAAGTCTCATCATTTGAGCCTCATATAATCTGTCATATTCAAATGCTTTCAATTTGGAAGAGTCTAGAATTTTCCCAGATGACATAATTTTAGACTTATCCAATTAGACAGTTTGCACATGACATATTTAATGTGACTCCAATCATTGAATTTGTTTTTTAAAAGAGTAGAGAACACTATGGGAAAAGGAGAACATTCTGGTTACCAGCATTTTCTTCTTGTTCCACGATGTTTTCAATGCCCCCCTCCCCACAGTCGTAAAATATGTGATTGTTTGGTAAACGGTTTAATTAGCCTAACAGGGGTACGGATGAAAGTTAGGGGTGTAATGACATTGTAGAAGCATTATTTCTTCACCAAAACCTTTGTTGTTGGTATTACTGTAAATGGTTGGAAAGCTGGGTATAAACACAGACAAGAAAGAGGATGACCCTATATTGCTAACAGATCCTGTGGCTAATCCTAACTATTGTAGACAAAGTAAATTTTTTTTTTGAGAGCCTACTGTGCTTATGTACAGTACTTGTCCAGAGTTCTTTTTTTATTACATGTTTGTAAGTCTGGGTATAGAAATGTTCAAGAAGATAGATCATCTTATTTAGCTATTAGAGTGTGTTGCTTATCATAGTCATTGTAGATGAAGTAAGTTCATGTACTTTTTATGGTCAAAATTGCTGTGATGATCACCACAATCACTCTTAAGTGTATCTCTGGACACTTAACCTACTGAGCTCCCTCAGTATTGTGTAGGACCTGAGACCAGGGTGTCCCTGGTCGGAATCATCAGCTTGACCAATTTCTCTCTGAGGATTGATGATAATCATTGCAACAGGATTCATTCCTCTCTAACTTCTGATCATTTTTTCAACGATGGTAGTGTAGGAAAGCAGCCAGTGGCTTGAAAAGAAGATTGTGCACAGTACTGGTATGAAGAAACTCCAGGAAAACATGGATAGGTGCACTGGTTGCTGTGATATAACTGAAATAATGTTGAAAATTGCCCTAAACACCATACAATCAATCAATCAATCAAGTACATTTCCATCTGTTCTGTAGCCTCCGTGTGTGTCATTTAGCCAATTAGAATTTTTTGTGCTACAACCTCCAGATATATTATCATAAAAGACCTTGTTAATAGGGCCAGTGAGGTGCAATAAATGATGCTGTGTTATGGTCACATTTAGAGGTTAAAGGTCAATATAGTTCTATTGCTTGTATAGTCTATACCTTTGATCCCTTTTGAAACAGACAAAAATTTTCCTTTTGCCACAGTGGTTTCAAAACCAGTTTGCAGCAGTGCAAAAAAGTCACTTGCATATAGTGTCAATTATTTTATGTTATGTACACTCCGTGTGGAATTTTTTCAATGCTTTGTACACTGGTGTTTTTGTTTCAGAAATGTCAGAACTGCTATTTGAATGTTACCATGTACCAAAGATTGCCTATGGAATTGACTCACTATTCAGCCTGTATAACAATCATCCTAACCCTGGTAAGTTATGATATTCTAGCTAACTAATGTTTGCGGGGATCTTTTGGAATCAGACAGTCCATCCATCTATCTATCTGTCTGTGGACACTCTGATGCGTAAATTTATGTGACAATCTAATCCCTAAAATTTGCTGTCATTATATTAAAACTGTGTACAACTATTAACCATTTACCAAACAGTCCCAACTTTTAACAGCCCTGAGGAGGAAGGCTTTTGAAAACAGTATGAAAAAAGGAGAAAATGCTGGTAACCAGCATTTTCTCCCTTTACCACAATTTTTAATACCCTGTCAAATACAGGAAGCTTCATTTAGGCTACAGTTAAATTGTTGTCTGCAAACGCATTCAATTTGTTCCAGTCTGAAATTTTGTCGTTTGGTAATGGGCCACATGCTGTGAAAAGGGGGCTTAATGCATCTGTGAAAAGTATTGACCCAGGTCAGCCTGTCAGCCTGTGCATTCAGGCTGACCTGGGTCAAAACCTTTTGTTATTGGTCAATATTTTGCATGTCAAAGGACCAGTGTACCTCATGAATCAGTCATTTGTTATACAAAATGGATTTTATTATAGTTATGCAATGGCTTGCTTGGTATCATGGATCACGGAGAAGCATAAGTCCCCTTTGCCAGAGTATGGCTCATACACAGTCTTCTGCATTATGCATTATGAGGTTTTAACATTTGTTTTCCACATCAAAGAACTGGATGGGGGTGTTGGTTTACCTTTAGTGACAGCTGTGATTTTATTTTACCTTCATTCTTACTGTGTTGCTTTGCAGAGACTATTACACATAAATCAAGGGACAAATTTTCCTAGCAAAGGTGGATTTTTTAAGTATAAATCTGCATGGTGTTTAATGCCATTTTGAACATTATTTCAGTTATATGTAGTGACCTATCCATGCTTTCCTTGATTTTTCTTTTACCAATTTTTCGCACAATATTCATCCCAAGCAACTGGTTGCTTTCCAACATAACCATTATAGAAACAGTGATAAGTGGTGAGAGAGGAATGAATCCTAAACAAGGACTATCATCACTCATCTGAAAGAAATTGGCCGAGCTGGAGATTCGAACCAGCGACCCCTGATCTCACATCCTGTATGGAGCCAATAGAGCTACTATGGCCAGACTGGATTGGAATACACATATAATGGGAAAAGTAAAAGTTACACAATTTTTATTGCATGCTTTACGCTGTAGGGGCATTCGAAGCTGAATTTGTGCTTTAATTGATTAACTTCTCTCTCATAACTCGTAAAAATGTGTAAGTCACAATGTTTCCAACATTTTTCAACAACTGAACTTGTATAACATGAAATGAGAGTCTGTCTTGTAATCGTTGACCCCTCCATACCAGTATCTGTGTTGGTGACATCTTCCAAAGCATTGCTCGAAATAATTTTCTGTTTGTTTAACCCTTTACCAAACCATTCCAAGTTTTATCAACCCAGATCAATATTGCTTTTTAAAACATTGTTGGAAAAGAAGAAAATGCTGGTTACCAGCATTTTCTCCTTTTCTCATAAATTGTTCTATCCTTTCTAAACCAAACTCCATCATTTTGTCCACTTTGAATTTGTCTTCTGCAAATGCTTTCATTTTGGACAAGTATAAAATTTTGCCATGTGGTACAGGATTAAATGTTATTCGTATTTGAAAGATGAGAAAACATTGTGGGAAAAGAGAAAATGCTTGTAACTAGCATTTTCTCCTTTTCCCAAAATATTTTCTAATCTCAGGGTTGTTAAAATTTGAGATTGTTTGTTAAAAGGTGTAAGGAGGTATTTACAAAAACAGGTTCCGTGAATGCCATGGTGTTGGGGTGTGGATATCAGACAACGCATATTCTACCTGTCCTTGGTGGACGTTTAAACCTGGCCAACTGTCGTAGAATCAACATAGGGGGCGCTCATATTGATGGATTCATGCAACGCTTGTTACAGTTAAAATACCCAGGACATGTGAACTCTATCACTCTGAATAGGGCAGAGGTGAGATCTTATTTAGATTTTTCCTTTCATGAACATGCAAGTGCATTGACTCTTGTGGCTGAATTGAAGAGGCATGGTATTGCAATAACTCTGTTCAAACAGTTTCCTCTGTGGAAAAAAGTTTTTCCCTATCAAAAATACATGGGTAAGGGAGAAAACTGCTGGTAACCTGCTTATTCCCACGAAGTATTTTTCTGTTTCAAAAGTTTTTCAATATTTAGTCTACATTTCATTTGTTGTCTGCAAATACCTTCATTATGGATCAGTCTTGAATTATGTTATTTAAAAAAAGTAGTATGGGTTGTTAATCAAATTCCTTGGCACAGTCAATATATGCTTTAAGGGATTTGATTAGTAGTTATTTCAACAAGAAGTGCATCTCTCTTGCCACTAATTATATACCGGTAGTTAATTTCTTCTTGAAAAATTGAGGTGGGATCATAAAGCTGTTGAGAAGGATTTAAGTTCAAAGGTTATCACGGATTCCTTCAGTATTCTTTCATTTTTGAAGTCAATGCTATTTATGATAAGTTTCACAAGGAAAAAATTTACTTTGTGTACATTTTTCTCTTCATTGTTTTTGTCAGTTAATCCTTTATCGGACAACTCAGATTTTTGAACCAAAAAGAGGCAGGTTTGGTGAGAAAATAAGAAAATGTATGCAGCCAGCATTTTTTCCATGTCCCATAATGTGTTCAATCCTCATCAAAAAATGAACCTTATCAATTTCATAACATTTACAATTAGGTTGTACTCTGCAAATTGTTTCAATAGGGATTACTTAAAAACTCCGGTAAATAGTTAATTTTGTAACTAGACCTCAACTTTTAACCGTTTACCACACAATCTTGAGTTTTAACAACCTCAAGGAAAAAGGCCTTTGAAAACATTGTGAGAAAAGGAGAAAACACTGGTAACCAGCATTTTCTCTCTTTTCCACTCTGTTTTCTACCCTTCCAAAAAAAACTTTTGATTTTTCAGTCACATTTAATTTGTCTTCTGCAAATGCCTTCAAAGGTTAACCCTTTACCCACACAATCCTGACTTTTAACGACCCTGAGAAAAAAGCCTTTTGAAAGCAATGTGGGAAAAGGAGAAAATGCAGGTAACCAGCATTTTCTCCTTTTCCCGTAATGTTTTCTACCCTATCAAAGACAAATTCCAATATTTGACCCACTTTTAAACTGTCGTTTGCTAATGCTTTCAATTTGGACGAGTCTAAAATTTTGTCATTTGGTAAAGGGTAAACAGGAACTAGTCATAGAATATAGTCACATTGCTGTAGCTTATCCTTCCAAGCTGAATGAGTGGAGGAGTGATGATTAGCGAGTGGAGGAGTGATGATTAGCAGAGTGAAAATGTTCACAGCTACCCTTTGCTACAATGTTTTCAAAGTCAGTCTAGGTGTGAATGATTTGCTGGACTTAAACTGTTACAGGAGCTCGTCAGAGAACATACTCACATTGCTGTAGACTATCTGTCAGAATTGGAGGAATGGAGGAGTGATGATTATTATAATGAAAATGTTCACAAAATACAGCTGCCTTTTGCCAATGTAAGTCCATTATATTTCAGCTATTCTCTGTGAAAAGGGGGTCAAATGCACACGCAAAAAGTATTGACCTATGTCAGGCTCCGCATTCTCCCTCAGAATTCAGCCATTTGTTAGACAGAATGGAATTTAATTATATGATGACTTGCTCGGTATATTGCATCACTGAGAGGCATTAAACCATCTTATGCCAGAGCATGGTTTGTTTACTCATAAACTTTTACAATGAAGTTTTTTCAAACACTTTTTACCTATTATGCCTTGCCTATGACTATTTTTATTTTGCAACCAATGCTTTTGGAAACATTGCAGGTACAGAAATAATTGAGCCAGGCTCTGTGAAAAGGGGGCTTCTTGCATCTGCGAACACTATCAATCCAGATCAGCCTGCGCAGTCCATGCAGGCTGACCTTGGCAGAAATTTTTTGCTATAGGTCAATTTTCTGTATATTAAAGGACAATTCTACCTTATGAAACAGTTGGTTGTTGGATAAAATGGATTTTTTGGATCCTTAATCATGTGATGACTTGCTGGGTATAATGCATTATGGAGATGCGTTAAGCCCCCTTTGCCAGAGCATGGCTCAGTTGCTTGTCAGAAGACTGCTTGTAAAGAGCTATGTCTTGTTTAGCTACAATGTCAAAACTGTTCATGTGTTCAACATTTACTAATGTTGATTAAATTATTTCAGATTGACAGTTTTTCGAATTAAATGAAGCAAACTTGTTTTAGAAGGGCTAGAATTAATAAGTCAAGAATTCACCTCTCACCTTTGACCCACAAAGGCTACCTGTGAGCAATTTTTAAGCTTATCTGTATGGCATGAATTTTATCTATCCGTCATATTATGCATCATATAGTGCATGTAAAACAAACTAAACTAATTTATGTTTGGTAGCACTGACTTTCTATCTAAACCATTAAATCCACACATACAACATTAACCCGATAAAAACAGTTTAGGGACAGCCATTTGCCCATTGGAAAAAATAGACATATTGCTAATTTGTGCAATGTATTTTCTTTTAATATTTTTTTTTTTTATATAATGTGATAAAAATTTTGACTATATTTTGAAGAAGATAATATATGGTTACCTTCTTTACTTGTATCAAACTTCAAAGTTTTTTATCTACAATTGAAGAAGATTAAGTTTAATTACATAAAATTGAGCTATGCTCTGGCAAAAAAGGGCTTAATGGATCTCCGTGATGCATGATAACTATCAAGCCATCACATAATTATGGATCCAAAATAGCCACTTTTTTTACTTAATCATGAGGAAGACTGGTTCTTGGACATACAGAAAATTAACTAATGGCAAAAAGTTTTGGTCCAGGTCAGCCTGCGTGAACTGCACAGGCTGACCTGGGTTGATACTTTCCGCAGATTCATTAAACTCCCTTTTTACAGAGCATGGCTCAATTATTTTTATCATGTTCTCACGTTACATGTAATATGCTACCCAACTTTATCAGGCTCCTGGAAGTTTGATATCAGCCCAGCAACAAAAAGAAAGAAGAGAGCAACAGATACGCCGATTAAAGGAACTTAACTTGAAGAAAAGACAAGAGCGCGTAAGCATGAACCATTTCTATTTAGATATTCAGTATCAACTGTCAAAACACCCTTTAATCCCTAAAATGCCTTTCACATTTTAAGTTACTTTTATGATTACTGTGGATCAAGGTGAGACTGTTGTGAGAATGTTTTGGCTTATTCACTCAATTATCTGGCTGTAAACAGTTCTAGCTGCTCAAACTTTGGACTGTGCACACTTTTTTGCTGTATTTAGTTTTTTTTTATACATGCAAAATAATACAGAGTACCGTTTATTTTTAGGCAATTGCATCATGTCGCAATCACAGCTGATTAATAACAAACAAGCTCCAAAAACGATATTCCTGAACCAGGACCAAGTTATTAAAAAAAGGCCTGATCTCGACCATGTCGATTTTGTGTTAAATGGCTCTCATATTACGAATGGTTGTGCTTAGTCTAAGTCTTAGACATGATGGTAAAATGAAATGCAGTCAGTGTGGACATGAAGACACAGAAGTAATATGTTCTTCTATTCGAATTGAATGACAACTATTCATATTAATTCAGTTTAAAACATGCCCACTTTCTTTTACTACTAGATACATCAGTGATCCTTAGTAGATCTACATGATAGTCTGACAATCAACAGTCATCTAGATCTATAGATCTAGTTTAGTATCCTTCATTTAGGTGTGCACTCTTCTGCCAGGGTAAAACATACTAAGAGATGATCATGACACTAATTGAAATTTACGATACTATAGTTTGTTTGTTAATAATACATCATACAAGTATTTTTCGTTTCAAAATATGACACCCTCCCGGTTGTGACAAATGACCTCCAAATGACAGAGTTAGGGGGACACGATGACCCCTTTAAAAAAAGTCGAGGGAAAACCCTGAGTACTATTGGTGAATTTGAGCATGAATGGTTCTGGTTTTGTATAGCTTGCAGAAGAGGAGGAAGAATTAAAACAGTTAATGCAGATACAGGAGTTACTGGATGACGATGATGATGAGGATTTTAATGTAAGTACAGATACATGTAGTGACCATCAGAATAAAGTTTGGTTTTACTTAGTATCAAATCAGTAGGTCATTGCCAGACAAGACCAAGTTGTTACAAATACATGAAAGAAAGGATTTTTTTTCTTCTTGTTATGAAAAACATTGTGGGAAAAGGAGCAGTTGCTCGAAACAAACATTAATTGCTCCTTTTGGCACTATGTTTTTTGAAGAAAAAAAAACTGTTTTCTTTATATTTGTTAACCCTTGACCACATAATCCCAAGCTTTAAAGACCCTTAAGACAAGGCCTTTTGAAAACATTGTGGTAAAAGGAGAAAATGCTGGTAATCAGCATTTTCTCCTTTTTCCACAATGTTTTCTACCCAACCAAAGGTCAACTTCTATTTTTGGGTCACAACTGTAATTTGTTTGCAAAAGCTTTAAATTTGTGCAAGTTTGAAATTTTTTTCATTTGGTAAAAGGTTAAAGGAAGGTACTCATGTGGCAATGGATGACTATAGATCTATAGATAGATGGTAGAGATCAAGATAAATAGGGGTATTTATATCATTAAATGATATTTTATTGATGTAAATCATATAAATGATGTATGTTGGACTGGTCTCAATGAGATAATTCCAGTGACTGCCTACATCTGAACAACATAGGTTTCAGCAAAGACTGTATCAGACAAAGATTAGCATGACCAAAATTCTTTCATTCCTGTGCCAAACAATCCCGAGTTTTTACCGACCCCAGAGAAGAAGCCTTTTGAAAACATTGTGGGAAAAGGAGAAAATGTTGGTGACCAACATTTTCTCCTTTTCCCACAATGTTTTCTCATGCTTTTAGAGCAAATCTCATTATTTGAGCCAAATGCTTTCAGTTCGGACAAGGCCAAAATTTTTTTGTTAGGTAAAGACTGAACTGTTGATGTCGTTATTTTCAGTAAAAGGTAAATTGGAAAGGGTTAATAAAGAGAATAGATAGTTGGTGTCATGGCTTGGGCAAGTTTATATAGCAAGGCATAGGAATTTTATCCTGTGAGCTGAAGGCCATATAAAATCAACGCCCAGCAAGGCACCAACCATCTATTCTATTTAACCTGTTTCTCACTTTTATACAACTTAACTGAATGTTCCGACTCAAAGCAGATGTTGACATCTTTTTTGCCATGAGTAAAAATGAGGAACTGTGTAAAGCATCCTTTTACTGTATGCAACAGCAATTATGACGTCATGAATGATATTGATTACATATGTTTCACATTTACCTGTGAGAAAAACATTGTGTTGAAGGAAGGTCAGTTTTTCTCTATCTTTTAGAGTTGTAACATGTAGGAAAATGATAAAAGCAGGTTTACATGTTGAAGCCTGTAGCAGATACTAGTATTTAACATTTATCAACAAATTTTGCTGATGATACCATCATTCAAACATTAAGTAAAAGAAGTCCCAGTTGGCAGGTGTGCATTTCCATGGTCACATGACCAACTGACAGATAACAAAAGAAAATATACAGCACCCTGTTATTGGGTCAAAATTATTGCAAGTGACAGGATAAAAATTGATATCAGCAAGAGTTGTAGCTGATTCCGAAACAAATAATATTTAGTATCATTGACTATGTAATATCCTACTGCCCTCACAGGTGCAGGTAAGTTCAATATTAACTTACTTGTACGTCAGTGAAAGATTCCTAATCTGCTTGTCTTTTTACCCTTTAGCACATAATTCTGAGTTTTAACAACCTTGATAAAGAAAGCTTTTGAAAACATTGTGGGAAAAGGAGAAAAAACCTGGTAAACAGCATTTTTCCCTTTTCCGAAAAGTCAAAAAGCATAAATACAGCCACATTAAAATTGTTTTCTACAAATGCTTTCAATCCAAACTTTTTTTGTTCAGTAAAGGGCTAAGTAAAAATAAAGCATATTTCATGGAAATGTACTACTTTCTTGTCATGGGTATAATACAGGCCAAGCAGCTTGTTGATTTTTTTCCACACTTGTGTGTATTTTCAGAATGCCTTACGTGAGAAAGGGTATGAGAATGAAGAAGAGCTACAAGCAGTGATCAACAGGCTAACAATCAGCATACAGAGACTGAGAGCTGTCATACAGGGTATAGAGCCACCTGTGGAGGAGACAGAGGTTAGAATGCTATTTGAAATATAGTTGAGCTGAGTCCCAGTAGCTCAGTGGTTGGTAGCGTACAGGACTTGAGAACAGCAGGTCGCTGGTTCAATCCCTGACTCTGCCAACTCTGCCAACTCTGCCAATTTCTTTTTTTTTTTTTAGGATTCACGATAGTCATTGCGACAGGATTCATTCCTCTCTCTTGCTGACCATTGTTTTGACAACAGTTATGTGGGAAAGTAGCCAGTGGCTTGGAAAGAATATTGTGCAGAGTACTGGTAAAAAACTCCAGGAAAGCATGAATAGGTGCACTGGCCGCAGCAATATAACTGAAATAATGTTGAAAATGGTGTTAAACAGCATACAATTAATCAGTTATTGAATATACTTTAGCAAACTGAGTTTTTTAAATTAATTGTGACACTGTCAATACATTTCATAGCTTTTTATCAAACAACAAAATTTTGGACTTGTCAAAATTAAAAGCATTGCAGTTAACATATATGTGTCTCATATGAAGGGGATTTGTCATTGAAAGAAAAGAAAACATAGTGGGAAAAGAAGAAAATGCTGGTAACCACAGTGAAAGATAAATTTCATATTTCAAGTTGCATTTATCGTCTGCAAATGCTTTCACGTTAGACAAGTCCAAAATTTTGTCATTTGGTAAAGAGTTAATGATAATGAAACAATGAGGTTTTATTGAAATGATTTGTTAAGAAAGCACCACAAATCAGATGATTAACCTTAATGAGCTATTGCATACTTTTCTGAGTTTATCTTTAGTTGTATTCAATAAAAGATTTAGATATTGTTCTACATTCCAAGACAAGTTATCTAATTTACTGAAACACTCTGTCTCAGCCAACCAGGTAGCTAGTCTAGGAATTTCGAATAAAGAGATTAAACTTAATTGTGGCTCAGTCATCTTTATTTGCAGGTATATCTGCAATCATATGGTTTGGATTTGATGTTATAACAAAAGTCTTTGTACCGATAGATTGTACTAAGTTTATTTGATATGTCATTCCTGTTGTTTCTATAATTTCTGTATGAGCCATGCTCTGTGAAAAAGGGGCTTAATGCATCTGCGAAAAGTATCGACCCAGGTCAGCCTGTGCAGTCTGCGCAGGCTGACCAGGGCCGAAACTTTTCGCTTTGGATCAATTTGCTGTAAGTCAAGGGACCAGTCTACCTCAGTATTCAGTAGGTTGTTTCTTAAAACAGATTTTAGGGATTATGATACCGTGATGAGTTGCTTGGTATCATGTATCACGGAGGTGCATTAAGCCCATAGCACAGAGCATGGCCCATATGTATTGTATTATGGACTGGATACCTTTGGTTTTAATTCAGTTTCAATTTTCTGTGGCTACAAATGTCTTTATACATAGTTTATGCAAAGTGCATTGAATATACTCTTGCTGTTTCTTAAATTTCTGCATTATGGGCCGGAGGGCTTTGATACTGAATAGATTACAGGTATTTTATTGTATATAAAGTCTACTTTCTTTGTACATAACTGTAGAGATGCAGAGCTCCAGATAGAGGGAGTGATTTTGATTTCAAAAATAGAAAATATTGATTATTCTCCACTAAACCCTATGTTATGGGTACTCATTAGAATCGTCTCATCGAGACGATTCTAATAAGTACCCACAACATAGGGTTTGGAGAAGAAATAATGGATTTACAATACCATCACTCCCTGTTATCTGGAGCTCTGGAGATGTCTTATATTAGGTTTGTAGCTAAAAGAAAATACATACTTGTGGTGGAAAAATAAGAAATGTTTATTTATGGTTGTATCATAAAATTGACTTCGAATTTCTTTCAGCCAAAAAAACAAGTTGTTTATGACTTGCTAGATGTTCCAGATGACCAACTCTCACCAGAACAAATAGTGAAGAAAAAACGTCAGTATATTTTGAAAAAAGCCAGGGAAGGGAGAGTGAAGGCACAGGCTTTACAAAGGGAAAAAAGGCAGAAGGTAGTGAATGCTGTTCAAATATTGTGAAATATGAACAAGCCATCAAACTTGGTCTAGCAACCATTTGCGTTAAACAGCCATTTATATTATACAAAAACAATTTTCACTCTTTACCAGACAATCATGACTTTAATGACCCTGAGAAAGGAGACTTTTGGAAACAATGTGGGAAAAAGAGAAAATGCTGATTACCAGCATTTTCTCCCTTCCCCATAATGTTTTCTGCATTTTCAAGGACAAATTCCATCATTTTAGCCAGATTTGGATTTTGATTTAGCCAAAGTTGGAGTAGTATGGAAAAGGGCTGAATATCACAAAGAAATGCTCATGTGCATAGCCCTAGTCTTGTGCTGGTGAACCCAAACAAACACATAATAAGAGGAGCATTTGCTGTTATAGAAGTGAATGATTTTGAAAGCTAAATTAGCCAAATATAGGAAAAAAGTAAATGATTTAACCAAAGATATACAAAACAGTATCTTGTGCAATACATGTATGAATTTGGTAGTGCTTTACTCATACTTGAGCCATGCTCTGTGAGAAGGGGGTCTAATGCATTTGCAAAAAGTATCAAGCTAGGTCAAACTGCACAGGCTGACCTGGGTTGAAGCTTTTTTCAATTGATCAGTTTTCTGCATGTCGAAGGACCAGTGTTCCTCATAATTCAATGGGTTTTTAGACAAAATGGATTTTATGGATCCTTAGTTGTATAATGGTTTGCTTGGTATAATGCATCACAGAGATGCATTAAACCCCATTTTCACAGAGTATGGCTCACTTTTTTCTTACATGCAGGAACTTGAGGCTGAAAGGTTATTGGAGAAAAAACGTTTGATAGACTTCCAGGGTTGGTTAACTGAGGTCCGAAATAAAAGACAGGTAAGTGTTGTAAAATACAACATCTGATTATTGATCCCTTTCATGGATAATGAGAGAAGAACCATAGGCTTCCCTTCAATCCATATTGGCTTGCAGATTTGATAGTTTGATGATAAAATGCTGTTAATGCAAAATTTATGTCTAAAACCCCAACAATCCCTTGTCTTGACTACCCTAAGGAAGAAGACTTTTGAAAGCATTGTGGGAAAAAAGGAGGAAATACTGGTATCCAGGATTTTCTCTTTTTTTTCCACGATGTTTCCTACCCTTTCAAAAAGGATTTTCAGTTTTTGAGTCATGTTTTTTTTGTAGTGGGAAAAAGGAGAAATTTTTTCCTTTTTCCCCATGTTTATATAAGCTTTTTATCTTTGGGTCAGTTAAACTCGGCATTGTGTGGTAAAGGGCTAAGGAAAAGCAGCCAGAGGCTTGGAAAAAGTTTTATTTGTAGAACTTTGATAGAAACTTGATTATGTATGGTTAGATGCAGTTGGCACTATGATATAGAATAAAAATTTTGAAATTTATGTTCAACTCTTTACCACTTGATCTCAAGTTTTAACGACCCTGACAAAGAAAGTGTTTGAAAACACTGCAAATGCTTTTAATTTTGACTAGTCTAAAATTTTGTTGTGTGGTAAAGAGTTAAAACAGCAAATTAGCAATGATGCTTGTATTTGATGTTTGTAATATTGAAGTTTGTATTTGATGTTTGTAAAATTGATGTTTGTGTTTGAACAACAGAAATTATTAGACATGAGAAACAGTAGAAAGCAGAAAAAGTCAGACATGGCTAAGAGGAGGACATTTGCTGCCCAACAGAGGATGAGGATCATTTCACAGTTAGCAAAGAGTAAATGTTTTGTACCTTTTACCGAACCATCCTGTGTTTTACTGGTTGTAAGGAAGAAGCCTTTTGAAAACATTATGGGAAATGGAGAAAATGTTGGTAACCAGCATTTTCTCCTTTTCCCTAAATTCTTTTCATGTTTTCAAAAAACAGATCCCATCGTTTGAGCTGGTTTTGTGTGCTGCAAATGCTAATAGCATTTGAAGAATGATATTAATCAGCTGCTGAAAAATGGTAAATTTATTTATTTGACTGTTAGACATTGACTTCACCCTTAACCATACAATCACAAGTTTTAATTGCCCTAAGAAAGAAGTCTTTTGAAAACATTGTGGGAAAAGGAGAAAAATGCTGGTAACCAGCATTTTCTCCTTTTCCCACAATGTTTGATATCTACACTATCATTTGAAAAACATGTCAATAGACCTCTGTAACTTAAATATGGATGAGTGTAAAATTTTGCATTTTGTCAAATGTTTAACCCATTATCAGTCAATCTGTTGCTTTTACTAATCTGAGGAAGAATGCTATTGAAACCATTATGGAGAAAAGGAAAAATGCTAGTAACCTAGTACTGGTAATTGCTAGTTTCCTACGCTTTCACAGACAAATCTTGGTATTTGATTCAAATGTAATTTTTCTTCTGCCAATGCTTTCAATTTTAACAGACCTAAAAAGTTTGCACTCAGGTAAAGAGTGGCTTGTCATAAGCTACTTCTTCTTTTGCCACAATGTTTTTATGTCTGAAAAAAAAAAAATTTGCAAGTAGTAATGTTATTTTAGATTTTCCTAATGAAAATTGGTTAACTGTCTGTGTACAGATACCAAGAAGGATGACAGTTTTGGTATAGATGACAAGGATTGGGATGTATATAAAGAAATAGTAAGTTACTTGGATCCATTCTTTCTCTGTCCTTCACTCACCCAATATTGCATCTGCCTTTATTATTCCCACTGTTTGTCTTTCCCTCCCGATTAAGTTAAAGATGACAATGATTTGGATGTTCATTAAGAAAATATGAAATGGGGAATCTGTCTTGTTTTTGCGGTAGATCTTTGTAGGCCCTGTACTTCTTCCCTCCTTTTTCTGTCACTTGTATGTCCATAAAGAAATAAAAAGTCTACATGATTCCTCCTTTCTTTGTCATTCCTTTCCTCAATCTTATTTCTTCCTTTCTCCTCTCCTTTTTCCTCCATGCCTGTATGTATCTTATAATTTTTGTGAAAGATATTCTTTTATACTCTTATTTATTATTTGAAATTCCATGTACTTGGAGTCACAGTTCAAGGATTATTAAACCAGATTTTGACCAAAAAAGTTTGTTTTTTTTTTTTCAAGAAAGATAATAACTTGTATGCAGATATCATGAGAGGATGAGACTTGTTATGCCCCGAAAATTTTTTTGGGGGGACATATATTTTTTGTTTAGTGGGTCTGTCCATCTATCCGTGTTTTTGCACACTTTCATGTCCAGGCCTCAACTTTTTTCCCTTATGTCCAGTTTCAATATAACTTGGCACAAATGTTAACCACATTGAAACAATATGTCATGCACAAGAGATATGTCCGTAGGTTCAAGGTCAAGGTCGCAGCAATGTCAGTTGTGTTTTGAGGAGGCTAGTATTTGTGGCTGGCCTGTAACTTTTTTAAATTGTGAATGAATTTTAGTATTACTTTGCAGAATTGCTAAGCACATAAAGATGATGTGTCATGCGCAAGAGTCTTGTCCATGGGGTAAAGGTCAAGGTCACAGCAAGGTCAAATGTGTTGGGGGTGGGGGTTACTTGTTTTCGTGTCTGGGCAACAACTTTTTTCTCTTTGATCTAATTTCAAAATAACTTTGCACAAATGTTAACCACATTGAGACAATGTGTCATGCACAATAGATTATGTCCATAGGTTAAAGGTAAAGGGCATAGCAAGGTCAAAAGTGTGTGGAAGGGATGGTATTCGTGTCCGGTCTGTAACTTTTTAAGTATGAATAAATTTCAGTATAATTTTGCAGAATAGTTAACCACATAAAGACAATGTGTCATGTGCAAGAGTCATGTCCTTGGGTTAAAGGTCAAAGTTACAGCAAGGTCAAATGTAGATTTTGAGGGTAGCCGTTTTCATGTCCAGGCCATTACTCTATTCCCTTAACTTAATTTCAAAATAACTTTGCACAAATGTTAACCATTTTGACATGAAGAGTCATGTCTATAGGGTAAAGGTCAAGGTCACAACAGTGTCAAATGTTTTTGGGGATAGCATTTGTGTCCAGCCTGTAACTATTTTAATTATGAATGAATTGTAGTATAACTTTGCAGAAATGCTAACCACATAAAGATAATGTGTCATATGCAAGAGTCATGCCCTTGGGGTAAAGGTCAAGGTCACATCAAGGTCAAGTGTGTTTTTTTGGGCTAGCTGTTTTTTGGGGCTAGCTGTTTTCGTGTCTGGCCATAACTTTTTTCTGTATAATTTAATTTCAAAATAACTTTGCACAGATTTTGACCACATTGAGACCATGCGTCATGTGAAAGAGTCATGTCTGTAGGGTAATGGTCAAGGTCACAGCAAGGTCATATGTGTTTTGGGGGCATCAGCCACTTCTCATTGACACGTATTGTTACCTTCCCCAGAGAGAATATAACAAAATGCTGAAAAAAAATCCCCTGGTGGGAATCGAACCCTAGCCTTCAAAACTGTAGTTGTCAACTTTAGCAACTGAGCTATGGTGCAATGCAATATGTTGCCATTTAAAAAATGAGCCATGCTTTGTGAAAAGGGGGCTTAATGCATTTGCAAAAAATATCAATCCGGATCGGCGTGGCTGACCTGGGCTGAAACTTTTTGCTATTGGTCAATTTTCTGCTTTTTCAATGGACTAGTCTCCCTCATGATTTAGTCGATTGTGAAAAATGGGTTTTATGGATCCATAGTTATGTGATGACTTTCATGGTATTATGCATCACGGAGATGCATAAGTCCCCTTTTATCAGAGTATGACCATAGGCCTTTGAAACTCCATTGGTCTATCACGGAACACTAAAATTTTCCTTGCTCGATCATCGAACACATTTGCACATTGGTGCATCACCTGTATATCACGGAACATTAAAATTTTTTAATTTACACCGTTACTGTAAATAGTACATTGGTGACTGCCTCTACATTGTATATAATAAGACTGTAAAAAGAATTTCTTCGATTTCGTTGCACACCTTGTCCTACTATATACGATGTAGAGGCAGTCGCCAATGTGCTATTTATAGTAACGGTGTCCCCTAAGGAAAATTTAATTTTCTGGTGATAGACTAATAGAATTTCAGTCGCCTATGGTATGACACAAATGTATTTATCCCTTGTTATGCCATGAGGGCTATTCAATTACTGGAGTAGGAAGTTTTACTGTAAAATACAAAATACTTGGTAATTCTTTGTGTTCTTTATATGTATTTCTATTCATGGTGCCAAGGCCTGGTAGCTCAGTTTGTAGCACACAGGACTTGAGAAGAAGGGGTCACTCGTTCAAACCCAAGCTTGGCTAATTTCTTTCCAAGGATTGATGATAGTCATTGCAACAGGATTCATTCCTCTCTCACCATTGACCATTGTTTCGATGATGATTTTTTGGGGGAAAGCAGCCAGTGGCTTTGAAAGAATATTGTGCATAGTACTGGTAAAAGAAACTCCAGGAAAGCATGGATAGGTGCACAGCGCGATATAACTGAAATAATGTTGACAACGGCATTAAACATCATACCGTCAATTCTATTTATGTTTTAATTCTAAAGCCAATTTTGCCTGTGAATGAAAATAAGCAGTTTTTGCCAAGATTTCCTAAAACTCTTGCAAATCTTGCAAATCAAAACCTGGTTTAATGCCCATTTAAGTTATAAATGTCTTTGTAAATTATTAAGACTCTGTCTTTGGAACATGAAATGCAGAGTAAGAAACTATCCTAGGTAATGTAGAAACCTACCATAGTGTAGATAAAAAGTGAGCTAACTAAAAACTGTGACTTGAAGACTCTTGTCTGTGTGTGTGTCTCACACTTCCTGTTGGTTTTGTATTTTCAATAATTGATGAACGGTGTTATACCACTCAATTCCTAGTTTTGAAAAATTATTTTAAAAGGAGAAAGTGCTGGCAACCAGCATTTTCTCCTATTCCCACAATGTTTTCTGCCCAAGAGACAAATCATCATTTGAGCTACGTCTTTTTTTTTTTTTTTTTTTTTGTCTGCAAATGTTTTTAATATGGTCTAGTCAAAAATTTTGTTGTTCAAATTTTGGGCTGAATATGTGAGCTGTCACCATGATATGACTGAAATAGTGTTGAAAGCGGTGTAAAACGCCATTCAATTAATCAGTCCTAGTCCAAACTGAAAGCAGTTGCAGACGACAAGTGTGGTTCAAGTGGGCAAAGTTGTTTTTGAAAGGGTATAAAATATGGTGGGAAAAAGAAATACATGCCAGTTACCAACATTTTCTCCTTTTTCCACATTGTTTCCAAAATCATTATTCATAGGGTTGTTAAAACTTGGAATTGTGTGGTAAAGAGCCAGCAGTGACAGCATGACTAGGAGTCTTTCTTGTCCTTAAATCCTTCTGATTTGACAGTCTGTCTGCCTGCCTGTTTGTCTGTCTTTCTCTCTGTCTTACCCTTTTTCCCTCCCTCTCTCTTGCAAGGCTGATATGTTATGTTACAGAACCCCAATAACAGTGACAGTGACTCGGAAGCCGAGGAGATGAAGTTAGAAGAGCTGGAGACAATGTTGAAAGAACATGATCCGGAATTTCAGAAGTGAGAACTTTAGATAACTAATTTTTTATGATTATCATTCAAAGTACTGGAAGTAGGGACTAAACTCAAACTATTTAGAACTGTCTACATTTAAAGCGTTAGCAGGCGATAATTATAAACTGAATGTGGCTTATATGGTGGAAATCATCTTTAAAAAGGTAAAAAACATTGTTGGATAAGGAGAAAATGCTGCTTACCATTATTTTCTCCTCTTATGACAATGTTTTTTTAATGCAGAATATTTTGGTATCTTGATCTACAAGAGCCCCTCATATGGCCCACTGCATACTAAGGATAGACATTGTGGCAGAATGAAGTATTATGACAATTATTTAATGATATTTTATTGAACAAAAACAATGTTAGATGAAGGTTTTAACTTGGACCCTTTGCTGTATTGGTTATTTTAACCTGTTACCAAAACAAAACTGAGTTTTAAAGACCTATAGAAAGAAAGCTTCTGAAAACATTGTTGGAAAAGGAGAAAACCCTGGTAAGCATCATTTTTTCCTAATCCAGCAATGTTTTCTACACTTTCTTAGTCCAATTCCACCATTTTAACCACATTTAATTTGATGTCTGCAAATGCTTTGGATTTTGACTAGTCCAAAAGATTGTTGCTTGGTAAACAGTTACAACATACCATAGTTAGTTCAAAATGTACATTGGTAAAATATGTAGAGGAAACATGAATGCTTTTTTAATGATGATAAAGATATTTAAAGGTTGAGGTGAAAATGCTTTGTACAAGCCATTGATCTTTCTTTCCACACTGTTTTCAGTATCCATCGTAGGCTCACAAATAGTTTTTTGTTTATGAGCTGCACTCTGGCTAAAGGGAGTTAACTCTTTACCAGACAGACAAAAATGTGGACTTGTCCAAAATTAAAGCATTAAATTTTGCAGATGACAATTTAAATGTGGCTGAAATGATGAAATTTGCCTTTGACAGGACAGAAAACATTGTGGGAAAAGGAGAAAATGCTGGTTACCAGCATTTTCTCCTTTTCCCACAATGTTTTCAAAAGGCTTCTTCCTCAGGTTTTGTTAAAACTCAGGACCGTGTGGGAAAGGGTTACTGCATCTCCAGGATACTATTATACCAACCAAATCATCATATAATTATTGATATATAAAATTACTTCTGTCTAGCAAACAACTGAATTATAAGGTAGACTGGTTCTTGGACATGCAGAAAATCGGCCAATAGCATAAAATTTTGACCCAAGTATTCCTGAGCAGACTGCACAGGCTGTTATGGGTCAGAACATTTTGTAGATGCATTAGACTGCCTTTTCACAGAGCATGATTTATATTTGTTTTGGGTTAAGTCCTGAAGGCTAGTATTTAACAAAGCATTCATGACATGATTGCAATTCTGGATTATGAGAAGAGGAATTCTGGGAGAGAGAGACTTAGACTTATCCGTGTAACATACAATTCTGGCTTTAAATGACCCTTAGAAAGAAAGCTTTTGAAAACATTGAGGGGAAAGGAGAAAATGGTGGTAACCAGCATTTTCTCCTTCTCCCACAATGTTTTCAACCCTCCCCAAAACACATTTTAATTTTTGTGTCATATATTTTGTGGTCTGCAGATGCTTTGTCCTTTGGTAAAGAGTTAAGTTAGTTAAAAGCAAGAAATGGATGTGTGGTCATAGAGAAGTTAGTTAAAAGCAAGAAATGGATGTGTGGTCATAGAGAAGTTAGTTAAAGGCAAGAAATGGATGTGTGGTCATAGAGACTTGTCTAAATGCATGTTTAATCATTTAACAGATGACAAAATTTCAGACAGGTCAGATTTGAAGGCATTTGCAGATGACAAATTAAATGTGGTTCAAATGATAAGAGTTGTCTCTAATAGTATAGAAAACATTGTGGGAAAAGGAGAAAATGCTGGTTACCAGCATTTTCTCCTTTTCTCATAATGTTTTCAGAAGCCCTTTTCATCAGGGTCGATAAAACTCGGGATTGTATAGTAAAGGGTTAATTAATTGACTTGTAGAGAGCTGGACGAAGCTGCAGGAGAGTTTGACATCACAGAGTACTATAGACTTCATGTCGCTGTGGAGAGAATAAGGTATGTATGGCCTATAGAAAGGATTGATTGATTGATCTTTTTAACATAATTTCAGTTATATGGCGGCACCCAGTGCACCTAGCTATGCTTTCCTGGAGTTTCCCTTTTACCAGTACTTTGCACAATATTCTTTCCAAGCCATTGGCTGCTTTCCCATGCAACCATTGTCGAAACAATGGTCAGTGATGAGAGAGGAATGAATCCTGTTGCATTGACTATCATCAATCCTTGGAAAGAAATTGGCTGAGCCAGGGATTGAACCAGCGACCTCCTGTTCTCAAGTCCTGTATGCTTCCAACTGAGCTACTACGGCTCGGCCAACTAGAAAGGAACGTTATAATGAATAAAACGTTTCCCACTAGGCTGCATACTGCTTTGCTGTGCAAAACTTGACTCCTGACGACTCTGCAATAAATGGATACCGAAACTAGTTATGGAACAGGAGCAGTTTTTTGTATCAAGCAATTGCTTCTCCCACAATATATTTCTTGTGGTTAAGAGAAGGGATTTTCCTTTTGTTCAAATATCTCCTCCACATGTCTTCTAACAGACCCTCAGATAAGAGGGAGTGACCCTTAACTGTCGGAAAATATGAAAATTCTGATCAGAAGTGTTTTGTCCTGTTTGCCACAATATTTTCAAGAACCTTTTTTTCTCAGGGTCCCTAAACGTATGACACGATTGTAGACTGCTCTGTATTGAAAATCCTTGTATATGACAAATGAAATACAACTGAAAAGATTGGATTTTTCTTTGACAGGACAGAAAGATTGTGGGAAAAAGTTAAACCCTAATCTTTTCCCTTTCAAGATTTTGAAAAGCCGTTTTTCTCTGGGTCTTTAAAATTCTGGATTGTTTGTTAAAGGGTTAAAAAAGATATGTTTCTGTTTCCAGGGTACCAGAATTATTATTTCAGCCGTCTATGATTGGGCTAGAACAAGCAGGCATTGCAGAAACTCTCAATTTTGTGTTTGGTAAATTCTCTGCTCAAGATCAAGACAGACTAGCCCAGGTGAGTCTTGCAGTCATGACATTAAATTTTATAACTTGTGTTATGTTGCAGTTTTCAGTTGTCAAAAGTGTTGCATTTGTAAGATGTGTGGGTTTTTAGCTCACCTGAGCACAACGTGCTCAAGGGGAGCTATTGTGATCGGTCATCGTCCGGCGTCCGTCCGTCTGTCCGTCCGTCCGTCCGTCCATCTGTCCGTCCGTCCATTAACAATTTCTTTAAAAATCTTCTCCTCCTAAACCAGATGGCCAATCTTGATAAAACTTGGCAGGAATGTTCCTTGGGTGAAGGTCTACAAAAATTGTTAAAAGAATTTAATTCCATCAAAAACTCTGGTTGCCATGGCAACAAAATGGCTGAAAATTGAAAAAATCTTTAAAAATCTTCTTGTGACAAACCATAAGGCCGAGAGCATTCATATTTTGTATGAAGCATCATTTGGTGACCCTTTACCAAAATTGTTAAAATTATTCCCCTGGGGTCGTATTTGGGCTTTGCCCGGGCGCACCATATTTTACATAGAAACAAAGAAGGAAATCTTTAAAAAATCTTCTGATGACAAACCATAATGGCTAGAGCATCCATATTTGGTATGTAGCATTATCCGATGATCCTCTACCAAAATTGTTAAAATTATCCCTCTGCGGTCATATTTGGGCTCTGCCCGGGCGCACCCTAAATTAAAATCTTTAAAAATCTTCTTCTGACAAAACATAAGGCTGAGAGCATTCATATTTTGTTTGAAACATCATTGGGTGACCCCTTACCAAAATTGTAAAAATTATTCTCCTGGGGTCATATTTGAGCTTTGCCCGGACGCACCCTATTTTACATACAAACAAAAAAGGAAATCTTTAAAAAATCTTCTGATGAAAAGCCATAATGGCTAGAGCATTCATATTTGGTGTGTAGCATTATCTGATGATCCTCTACCGAAATTGTTAAAATTATCCCTCTGGGGTCATATTTTGGGCTCTTCCCGGGCGCACCCTAAATTAAAATCTTTAAAAATCTTCTTCTGACAAAACATAAGGCTGCGAGCATTCATGTTTTGTTTGAAACATCATTTGGTGACCCCTTACCAAATTGTTAAAATCATTCCTGTAGGGTCATATTTGGGCTTTGCCCAGGCGCACTCTATTTTACATAGAAACAAAGAAGGAAATCTTTAAAACTTCTTCTGATGACAAACTATAATGGCTAGAACATTCCTATTAAGTATGTAGCATTATCTGATGATCTTCTACCAAAATTGTTAAAATTATTCTTCTGCGGTGATATTTGGGCTCTGCCCGGGCGCATCCTATTTTAAAATCTTTAAAAATCTTCTTGTGACAAACCATAAGGCGGGGAGCATTCATATTTTGTTTGAAGCATCATTGGGTGAGCCTTTACCAAAATTGTTGAAATTATTCCCCTTGGGTCATATTTGGGCTTTGCCCGGGCACACCCTATTTTACATAGAACCAAGAAGGAAATCTTTAAAAAATCTTCTTCTGACAAATCATAATGGCTAGAGCATTTATATTTGGTATGTAGCATTATCTGATAATCCTCTACCAAAATTGTTAAAATTATCCCTCTGCAGTCATATTTGGGCTCTGCCCAGATGCACCCTATTTTAAAATCTTTAAAAATCTTCTTGTGACAAACCATAACGGCTAGAGCATTCATATTTTGTTTGAAGCATCATTGCTTGACCCCTTACCAAAATTGTTGAAATTATTCCCATACGGTCATATTTGGGCTTTGCCCGGGCACACCCTATTTTACACAGAAACAAAGAAGGAAATCTTTAAAAAATCTTCTTCTGACAAATCATTAATGGCTAGAGCATTTACATTTGGTATGTAGCATTATCTGATAATCCTCTACCAAAATTGTTAAAATTATCCCTCTGCGGTCATATTTGGGCTCTGCCCAGATGCACCCTATTTTTAAATCTTTAAAAATCTTCTTGTGACAAACCATAACGGCTAGAGCATTCATATATTGTTTGAAGCATCATTGCTTGACCCCTTACCAAAATTGTTGAAATTATTCCCTTACGGTCATATTTGGGCTTTGCCCGGGCGCACTCTATTTTACACAGAAACAAAGAAGGAAATCTTTAAAAAATCTTCTGATGACAAACAATAATGGTTAGAGCATTCATATTTGGTATGTAGCATTATCTGATGATCCTCTACCGAAATTCTTAAGATTATTCCTCTGCTGTCATATTTGGGCTCTGCCCGGGTGCACCCTAATGTAAAATCTTTAAAAATCTTCTTCTGACAAAACATAAGGCTGAGAGCATTCATATTTTGTTTGAAACATCATTGGGTGACCCCTTACCAAAATTGTTAAAATCATTCCTGTAGGGTCATATTTGGGCTTTGCCTGGGCGCACTCTATTTTACATAGAAACAAAGAAGGAAATCTTTAAAACTTCTTCTGATGACAAAATATAATGGCTAGAACATTCCTATTAAGTATGTAGCATTATCTGATGATCTTCTACCAAAATTATTAAAATTATTCCTGTGCGGTCATACTTGGGCTCTGTCCGGGTGCATCCAATTTTAAAATCTTTAAAAATCTTCTTGTGACAAACCATAAGGCGGAGGGTATTCATATTTTGTTTGAAGCATCATTTGGTGACCCCTTACCGAAATTGTAAAAATTATTCCCCTTGGGTCATATTTGGGCTTTGCCCGGGCGCACCCTATTTTACATAAAAACAAAAAAGGAAATCTTTAAAAAATCTTCTGATGAAAAGCCATAATGGCTAGAGCATTCATATTTGGTGTGTAGCATTATCTGATGATCCTCTACCAAAATTGTTAAAATTATCCCTCTGCAGTCATATTTGGGCTCTGCCATGGCGCACCCTATTTGAATCTTTTAAAATCTTCTTGTGACAAAACATAAGGCCAAGAACTTTCATATTTTGTTTGAAGCATCATTAGGTGACCCCATACCAAAATTGTTAAAATTCTTCCCTTTGGGTCATATTTGGGCGTATATCCGCCCTGCAGTGAAAAGAATAGCCTGCCCTTAATAGACCATATAGGTTACAAATATACTCAGGTGAGCGATATAGGACCATCATGGTCCTCTTGTTCTTTTCTTGGCACTGCTGTTTTTGAAGAAAGCGTCAAGGTATTGTCATAGCCCTTTCATTGTCTGCATCATCGTCTGTGTCATTGTGCAAAATTGACATTTAATGATATCTCTGTCATTACTAAAAATATTTACTTGAAATACTGGCTAGTTGTTAACTGTCAGAAGGGGAACCCATACAGCAGGCAGGTAAGCATCAAATATTTTTGACACAGTTATGCCCCTTTTTTGAATTACAGTTATACTGGAAAAACAATCTAATTCTGAAAACAACTGCAGCTGAGTGTTGGCACCAGCATGCAGTGCTTTTCATTTTCTTTTTAATCAATGATGTCTTGGCATAATTTAATCCATGCATTTCTAAATGAATTAAATGGATATTTTCATTCGTAAGTCAGGATTGTTCCAGGAAAAAAGGGCAGAGGATGTTGTTTAGGAAGAAAGGTTAAAGGAGACACCACCCACACACCACCTGTTGACCTTTCTAATCCTTCAACACAAACATCTACAGAATAAGATCTTTAAAATAACATAACCCTTTTCCAAACTATAGATTTTGGACGGTTACAAATGAGAGGATTTCTGACTGACAAATGGAAACATTGTGGAAAAAGAAGAAAATGCTGTTCACCAGCATCTTATCCTTTTCCAACAATGTTTTCAAAATGCCTCTTCATCAGGGTCATGAAAACACACGATTGATTGGTAAAGGGATAATCTTCCCTCTTTTCAAGTCTTTATGACGGTGAAAGGTTAAGAAACAAAACAAGGTTGATTGATCAAATTTGAAAGCATTTGCAGATGACAAATTAATTATAGCACGGATGATGGAATTTTTCTCAGAAAAGGCTGAAAACATTGTGGGATAAGAAGAAAAGGCTGATGACCTGCATTTTCTCATATTCTCACTATGTATTCAAAAGTGTTTTTCCTCAGGGTTGTTTAAGCACAGGATTGTCTATTAAAGATACATGTACATATACTCCTGTATCATTGTAGTATGTGTTTTTGACTGGCAGTGCTGGAAACTTTTCCTGGTTTAAAGAGAGATTGGAGAGAGAACTTTTACAGATGAGACCATTTCAATCCACATTCAATGTTCATGTTGCAGGTGAAGTCTTTTACTTTAGTTTAACCATGCCTGGTAGCTCAGTCCGTAATGTACAGGACTTTAAACCAGTGGGAGTCACTGGTTCAAATCCCTGGCTTAGCCAATTTCTTTCCAAGGATTGATGATTGTCATTGCGAAAGGATTCATTCCTCTCTCACCACTAATCATTGTTTGGGTGATGGTTATGTAGGAAAGCAGCAAGTGGCTTTGGGAAGAATCTTATGCAAAGTACTGGTAAAAAGAGACTTTAAAAGAAAGCATGGCTAGATGCACTGACCACCAAGATATATTAACTGAAATAATGTTGAAAAGGGCGTTTAAAACCCAACAATCAATCAATCAATCAATCAATCAATCAATCACTCTAGCTTAACCTTTTACCAAACAAGCCCTGTTTAGCTTAAGTTTAAATTATCTCCTCCTACAGGCAACTTTCTGAAGCATCTCACTTTTGAAGCCTCTCATTAGTAGCAATTTAACCCCTAACTAAAAATTACAAGTTTTAACGACCTTGAAGAATGAAGCTTTTGAAAACATTGTGGAAAAAGAAAAAAATGCTGGTGAGCAGTATTACAAGTTTTAACGACCTGGAAGAATGAAGCTTTTGAAAATATTGTGGAAAAAGAAGGAAAATGGTTTCCAGTATTTTCTTCTTTTCCCACAATTTTTTCTACCCTGTGAAAGAAATTTCTCATCTTCTGGGAACACATTCAATTTGTCTTCTACAAGTCCTTTCAATATGGTGGATTCTTAAAATTAAGCAGAGGTTGACAGGTCTTGAAAACATGGTGTTAAAAGGGAGAAGTTGCTTGTCAGGAGCAATGAATTGAATCCTCATCTTACAATATTTTGAAAAATGAAGTCTTCTTACCATGCAGATGTTTGGCTGTTGTGGCTCGTGATAGTTCTAAATAGGTCTAATAACAGTCTGTACACAAAAGGATTGAAATAATGTTAACTGTTTAACCATTTGCAGACGGTAAATTTGATATGGCTTAAATGAAGAACTTTGTCTGAAAGGGTCAAAAACATTGTGGAAAAAGGAAAAAATGCTTCTTTTCCAAAAATTTGTTCTCCTTTTCCTATGTTATCAAACTCCCTCCTGAGAGTCATTAAAACACGGGATTATATGGTATAGGATTAAGTGGTTGGGTCCATTATTTGTCAAACACTTGAACCTGATTTATGTCTTAGATTTGTCAAAATGGAAGGAATTTGCTGCTGATAAAGTGCATGTAATTAACAAAATGCTGGTAACCAGCATTTTCCCTTTTCCCCATAGTGTTTTCAAGTCTAAATCCTCAGGGTTATAACACACAGGATTGTGCAGTAAGGGGTTTGAACCTTGTACATTTTTTTCTTTTCCTTTGTGTTTAAAGGTAATCCCACCTTGGATGCTTGGTACGGTGCCAGAAAATGGGTGACTTCTCCGATTGTGCAAGATTATTGGATAACAAAGGCAGAATATGAGGAGAAAGGTGGAGAGTACTTAAAGGAATTTACAGCCTCTAACTTGTATCAACCAACCCCAGTACTTATAAATCCAAACTAATGTAAACTAATGTAAAATAAGATAAGTGCTGTCTGGAGTTGTACATGATTATTGGATAACAAAGGCAGAATATGAGGAGAAAGGGGGAGAGTACTTAAGGAATTTACAGCCTTTAACTTGTATCAACCCACCCCAGTACTTATAAATCCAAACTAATGTAAACTAATGTAAAATAAGATAAGTGCTGTCTGGAGTTGTACATGATTAGTGTTTAACAAAGGCAGAATTTGAGGAGAAAGGGGGAGAGTACTTAAAAGAATTAACAGCCTCTAACTTGTATCAACCCATCCCAGTACATATAAATCCAAACTAATGTAAACTAATGTAAAATAAGATAAGTGCTGTCTGGAGTTGTACATGATTATTGGATAACAAAGGCAGAATTTGAGGAGAAAGGGGGAGAGTACTTAAGGAATTTACAGCCTCTAACTTGTATCAACCCACCCCAGTACTTATAAATCCAAACTAATGTAAACTAATGTAAAATAAGATAAGTGCTGTCTGGAGTTGTACATGATTAGTGTTTAACAAAGGCAGAATTTGAGGAGAAAGGGGGAGAGTACTTAAAGGAATTAACAGCCTCTAACTTGTATCAACCCATCCCAGTACTTATAAATCCAAACTAATGTAAATTAATGTAAAATAAGATAAGTGCTGTCTGGAGTTGTACATGATTATTGGATAACAAAGGCAGAATATGAGGAGAAAGGTGGAGAGTACTTGAAGAAGGTCACAGCCTCTAACTTGCATCAACCCATCCAAGTACTTATAAATCCAAACTAATGTAAAATAAGATGAGTGTTGTCTGGAGTTGTACATGATTATTGGATAACAAAGGTAGAATATGAGGAGAAAGGTGGAGAGTACTTAACCTTTAGGCTGCTAAGCATGACTAACTGACCTTTTGCGGACAGTGTAGATCAAGATCAGACTGCACAGAATGTGCAGTCTGATCTTGGATTCACTCTGTCTGATAAGAAGACTTCTTTCCCCTATAAATACCTTTCAAATAGCAAAATGTTGGTTGTACTATCGGCTTGAAAGTTTCATTTCACATATTTAGCAGGATTAGTGTTAACCCTTTACCAAACGACAAAATTTTAGACTGGTCCAAATTGAAAGCATTTGCAGACGACAAATTAGCCCAAATGATGAAATCTGCCCATGACAGATTAGAAAACATTGTGGGAAAAAGAGAAAATGCTGGTTACCAGCATTTTCTCCTTTTTCCACAATGTTTTCAAAAGCCTAAAACTTGTATTGACCGACTTCAGTACTTATAAATCCAGACTAATGTAAAAGAGAAAATAGATAAAGTTTCTAAGTTTGCAAGACTGTTTGACAACAAGAAGGGTTGACGAGGAGAAAGGCAAAAAGTATGTAAAAAAGTTCACAGCCTCTAAACTGTTTTAACCCAGCCCCGTACTAATAAATCCAGTCCTGGGTCCATATTCACCAGCCATTCTTAAGAACGTTCCTGGTCTTATTCTACAGAATTTTCTGAATTTGAAAGTAACACAACTTCTAATTGGCTAAAACAAATGTTTTAGCCAATCAGAAGTTTTGTTACTTTTAAATTTAGAAAATCTTGAAAAGTAAGACCGGGAATATTCTTAAGAGTGGTTGGTGAATATGAACCCAGATCTACACAGTCAGCATAAGCAACTGAGAATAACTGGTGGCATTGAATCAGTTACTATTGAAAGTTGTTATTTCAGAGTGTGAATAAAATATGCAATCAAACAGACATGAAGAAGTATTGGAAAGGAAAAAAATACTTGGAAAGATATGTTTTTTTGATCTTGAATTCCCTATTTAATGAGACAACTTTAGAATCATACGAATTGTAAGCATTGCAGACAACAAACAGAATGTGTTACATGATGGGGTTTGTGTTTGAAAGGACAGAAAACATTGACAGAAAAAGGAGAAAATGCATTCTTCCTCAGGATTTATATCATGGGTTTGGCAAAAGGTTTAAAGGAACATAAAATCTGCAAATTTAAAAAAAAAAAGAAATCAATATTTGTCCAATATGTATGGTCTTAGAATTCAGATGTTGACAGAAAAATAAATGAGAATGGTATAGTGCATTTTTTGCTATTTTTCTGAATTTTTGTGTGCCATTAGTCAGAGGTCATATTCAGTTGTATACATATGATTCCTGGTCAAGAAGTAGGGGTTGTTTCAAGTAATAAGGTATATGTGTATACAAAAAAGATTGCAGGAAACACTTTAGACAGTAGTATTGAACAATAGCTTGGTTGTCATGGAGTATGTCTTTCAGTGATTGCAAGTTCCAGCTTCAGTGGCAACTATTATTTCTACCATAGTAAACTGTAAAGTTCTAAATTATATTGCCACACTATGTATAAGTTTTTTTATTCTGATTTCATCAAAATCTGTTGGCTAGCAGGTTTGAATTCTTTATTTGATTTCAATTTCATCAAAATCTATTTGCTAGCAGTTTTATAGATGAAAAGAATTTTCAAGTTTACATTATATAGTGCATTTTCAATGTTTTAAACTGTTAAAAATTTCTTAATTAGATTTTTTTTGGCAAAAAAAGCTTTATTTTTTTGCAAAAAAAGCTTTTTTGTCTAAAACAGCTTGTAAAGTAAATAGCCTTCTATGGATAAAAGAATTTCATGGGGTGAAGGCATAAGGGATTGTCATTATCCCAGCATTTGTTATGATCGGAAGTTTAACAAAGTCGTGAAGGAAATTTTTGTGAAATTTCCCATTGGAAAATCGGAAATTTTCTTGTTAATATAACCCTTTACTAAGCTATTCTTAATAGGCTTCTGAAAACACTGTGGGAAAAGATAATCATCATTTTCTCCTTTTCTCATGGTGTTGTCTTCCCTTTTCAAGACAAATCCCATCATTTTAACCACATCTAATTTTGTTATCTGCAGATGCTTTCAATTTGAGCCTAAAAGTTTGTCTTCTGGTGAACTGTTTACCACATAATCCCAAGTTTTAATGACCCTGAGGGAGAAGCCTTTTGAAAACATTGTGGGAAAAGGAGAAAATGCTGGTAACCAGCATTTTCTCCTTTTCCCACAATGTTTTCACCCTTCCCAAAACAAATTTCAATTTTTCAATCACATTTACTTTGTCGTCTGCAAATGCTTTCAATTTGGACCAGTCTTAAATTTTGTCCTTTGGTTAAGAGTTTAAAACTTATCCTGCCATACTGTCTGTGTTTATTTAGTGGAAAATGTACGCATTAAGATCAGCCTGCTTATTATGTGTATTTTGCGGAGAGCCTAAACTAAGATATTGGTCCGGTGCAAGACAGCAAAACTGGCAGTTTGATAAGACAGACGTAACATTCTAAGAGGACACACACATACACGCAAAAATTAACGAGTAATAGTTAAAGGTCAAAACTACGCCCACAATTGAAATTTCTTTCAAAGTCAGGTCTATGTTTTGATTAAGGATAAGTAGGGATTATGTCAAAAATTAAGGTTGCAATTCATACAAAAAAACCACCGACTTTTTACGCCCTTGCTAAAGACGGAAGCAGTTTAACTCTCCAACAATCAATGCCAAGTTTCAACGATCCTTTTGAAGAAGACTTTTTGAAAACACTAGAAGAAAAGGAGAAAATGCTGGAAACTAGCATTTCTCCTTTTCCCAGAATGTTTACTATCCTTCCAGTTCCAAAGACAAAATTCATTTTTTTAAGTCACGCTTAATTATGTCGTGTGCAACAACTTTTAATTTCATCAAGTCTAAAATTTTGTGTTTAGGTCAGGAATTAATCTTTCATACAGCTGTCTTCATTCTTCCCGTACCGCTGACCATTATTTCTACGATGTTAATGTGGGAAAGAAGCCAGTAGCCTGGATTTACAAAGTTGTGCGCGGTACTGGTATAGTTTAAGAAACATGTGCGACCCGCTGTCTATTTCTTTCTTTGTAAGTCACTGTCCATTTAACTGTGTTCACTTCCAAGAAACTCTAGGAAAGCAGGGATAGATGTACTGACCGCTGTGATGTATCTGAATTATGTTGAAAAACGTCGTCAAGTATCAAAACATACAAACAATCAGAAATTTGTCCTTTTTCCAAGACTATTTTCTATAGCTGTATTCTTTTGTGGCGTAAAAATTCAAATTTGTATATAAATGGGTGAACCCTTGACCACACGAAAAAATTTTAAACCTGTCTAGACCTAAAGCATTTGCAGACGCTAAATTAAATGTGGCTAAAATTGTGGAAGTTAACTTTGATAAGGTAGAAAACATTGTTGGAAATGGAGAAACTACTGGTTACCAGCATTTTCTTCTTTTCCGACAATGTTTTCAAAAGTTGTCTTTCTCAAGGTCGTGAAAAATCAGCATTATGTTGTAAAACGTTTATAGTTAACTAATAAATCCCTCCTTTAACCCATTGTGACAACTAGCATTTTCTACTTTTCTCACAAAATTGTCATCTCTTTTAAAAACAATTCTTCGCTAATCATTGTTTCGACGACGGTTATATGGGAAAGCAACCAGTGTCTTGGGAAGAATATTGTACAAAGTACTGGTATAAAGAAACGCTGGAAAAATGGATAGGTGCACTGGCCGCCGTGATGTAACTGAAAGGATGTTGAAGACGGCATTAAACACCATACGACCAATTAATCGTTCAAAAGCAGTTCCCAATTCCTAGTTGAACAACGTGATATTTGTTTTCTGTAAAATCTTTTTGTGTGGACCGGTCTAAAATTATCTGGTAGAAAGTAACCAACCAAAATTCAAGATTCAGTCGCAGTTTGTACTATTGGCGGGAAATAATTATTCATTACATTTTAGCGGCGCTCTGGTAAATTGCATCATCTTAATGCATCTAACCAAAACAATTCCTAGACTGATGTTGGACTGTTTTATCTAAAAATCTGAAAAGGGTTGAATCATTAGTTGGAGAGGTCCTTTGACATGTAGAAAATGCAACAATAACAAAAAGTCTCGATCCAGGTCAGCCTGCGCGGATTGCGCAGGCTGACATGGGTCGTTACTTTTTGCAGATGTATTAACCCCCTTTTTAGCAGAGCACGGTTCATTTATTTTAGTATTCTTAGGCCTAATGATTTATAATAAATGGGATCATACATATGCAGATCTAAGTATGTTGTCTGCAATTTGATCCTGGTTCAAGGCACCGTCTTCAAATGCAACAATAAAGTTGTGATCACCATGTCAAGGGCGTACAAGTCAGACAATACTTCTGCCTTTATTTGTAAACCATTTATGATCTGCAATGCGTAAATTCTTTTATCGTACGAACAATTTCATGTGCACATACTGCACGAAAAGGAATTCGATCGCACATATGTACAGAGTTTGCCTAGACCAACTGGTTGACAAATTAACGCATTACCAGACGAGGAAATTGTAGACTTGTCCGAATTGAAAGCACTTACAGACGACAATTAGATGTGTCTCTACTGATGAAGGCTTAGTTTGTCGTTGAAAGGGTACAAAACATGACAAAAGAGAAATTGCTGGTTAACAGCATTTTTTCCTCTCCCCACCATGTTTTCAAAAGCCCGCTCAGGGTAATTAAAATTCAGGATCGTGTGGTAACGGGTTAAATGAAATGCTTATTAACAAACTGGACGAATGAAAATATCCACGACAATTAACGATAGGTCTATAAAGAAACGCTGGTTCAGAATATACGCCGCTCTTTTGCCGCCATGTAAAAAAAAAAACACGCACAAACTTTCCGTGGCGCCAAATGAATAGCGTACACTTTAGGTTCGGTTTATACATGTCGCCTAACTGGAAGCACTTGGTTTTTCGTGGGAGTGTCCTCTGGCAAGAAATTTCCGAACCCTATCCAAGTATTCGTGAAACCCAGGATGTAACATGAATATGCGAGCTGTTGCTGTGATATGACAAATAATGCTGTAAGCAGCGAAAATCACCATTCATTCATTTACTCATTTATTCATTATCCATGCCGTTCATTTGCGAATGAATAGAAATTTCGGTAAGGCTTCGAAATGCAACCAACGGCTGACGGTATAGATTCAAAATCAGACTGCTAGTTCTGTGTAGACTGATCTTTCTCTACACCGTCCCCTAAAGTACGGCAGCCTAAGTCACTAATGGCCTTGAACGGAATTGAAAATACGGGTTTGGGATATCACAATGGAAAATCCACCCTGTCCCTTAACTCTTTACCAAACAACAGTCCAAATTGAAAGCTTTTGCAGGCTACAAAACAAATGTGACTCAAGAATTGAAATTTGGTATATGGGAAGAGTAGAAAACATTGTGGAAAAGGGAGAAAATGCTAGTTACCAGCATTTTCTCGTTTTCAGACAATGGTCTAAGAAGGCTTCTTCCTCAGGGTCATTGTAAGTCGGGATTGTGTGGTAAAGGATTAAATCGGAAACGACAATATTTGGATATGCTCTCTCTCTCTAAAGCGGGCGGTACAGATCCAGATCGAACTCAGATTGTGCTATCTAATCTTTGAGAAACGCTGCTAACCATTTGGCGAGATTTTTTTTTCGGAATTGTCTTTTTTTTTTTTTAAATTCATTGTATGAAATTATTATTTTCATTTCTCTCACCCCCGCAGAACACAATCCTGAGTTTTTTTACGAACATGGAGAAGAGGGTTCTGGAAAACATTGTGGTAAAAGGTGAAAATGCTGGTAAACAGCATTCTCACCTTTTCCAACAATGTTTTCTATCGTGTTCAAGACAGAAATCATCATTTGAGCTGTCTTTAATTTTACGTCTGCAAATGCCTTCAATTTGGTTGAGTACAAATCTTTGGCGCTTGCTAAAGAGTTAACCCTTAAGCTCCTATGCGCGACTACCTGGCCTTTTGCAGACAATGTAGACAAAATCAGACACCACGTGCAGTCTGATCTTTGATCTACACTGTTCGATAAGGAGATATTTATCTCCAAAAACTAAGTTTGAAATAGCATCATTTGGCTTTTGATATCGGCTTTAAAGTTTAGTTAACTTATTTAGTTGGAGAGGGTTAAGGCTTACAGGGTAGAGCTTGAATGCCGCGAAAAAGGCTACGTAAGCGCGTATAAAAAATCGGCATTGGAATTTTCCTTACTATTTATGCTATCAATAATATTCGATGCACTATAAGATTTGCACAAACATATCTTCTACATTATTTCAATACTTTTTTCGTGGAAATTCGTTAATTGTGCACAATGGAAAATCTGATTGGAAAAGTTGCCCTAGTTACCGGAGCTACCTCCGGAATTGGAGAAGCTATTTCTAGGAAACTTGTTGAAAAAGGTCTTACAGTGATTGGCTGCGTTCGAGATGTCCGTAAAATACAGGTAAACTCTGTCTGTCTCTCTCTTTCCCATTCTCTGCATGCCTGCTTGTGTGTCTCTGTCTCCCTGTCTGGAAAACAAACTATTGTTTAGAAATAACGTTCCTGTATAGTTGACAGCGTTGAAATACATTGTTATAAAAAGTTGCGATTACCTGTAACAAACAGTCGCTCATTCCCCACAATATTTCACTACTGCGAAAAAAAGGTTTTCCTTTCATTGAAATTACAATTTATTTACTTTGTGCCACATTTTAAAGTTTTCGTCTCGCCTGAAAATAGCACATTTAGTTAAGGTGTGCGGCTACCCCTAGACATTAACAGTAGCTAATTTAACTAAGACACAATGGGAAAAATAGTATAAGGAGGAGAAAGATGAATGGATGGAAGGATGCAGGAGCTGACGGACAGACAGACAGCAGACACAAGGTAGATAGATAGATAGATAGATAGATGGATGGATGGATGGACGGACGGACGGACGGATAGAAAGATCAACATTGAAAATAGCATTCTAGTTTTGCCAGCCACTGGCTGCTTTCCCGCGGAAAGGTGTCGAAACAATTTACCGAGGTGAAAGAGGAATGAATCCTTTCGCAATGACTGTCATTAACCCTCGGAAATAATTTGGCCGAGCTTAGGAATCGGACCGGCGAGGCATGGATTTCAAGCCCTGTACGCTCGGCGGGTCATTCAGTAAGATGTATTACCTATTATAAATCAGTTAACGTGACGGAAATCTGTTTTTGTTGCAGGTAATAATTTTAACTCTTCCAGCGCCAAATATTATTGAGCCAGGCTCTGTGAAAATGGGGCTTGAAGCATCTGCCAAAAATATTGATCAGGTCAGTCTGTGTAGTCCGCGCAGGCTGACCCGGGCCGAAACTATTCGCTGTTAGTCAATTTTCTTCTTGTCAAAGGACCAGTCTACCTTTCGATACAGTCGGCTGTTAGACAAAATGAATTTTATGGATCCCTAGTTATGTGATGTATTGCCTGGTATGAAGCTTCACGGAGATGCATTAAACCCCCTTTTGCTTTGACTCAATTATAAACCCGACCTCTTTGAACGGCCGAAAGTACACTGCATAAAACTCAGATAGATGTTTAATCTTACAGGCTTGTCTAAACTAGCGGACGCTTTAGGTGCAAGATCAGACTTCACGTTCTGTGCAGTCTGTCTGATCTTGGACTTTTGCCGACCGCAAAAGTCCCTGTTTCGAGCCATGGCGCTGAAAGGGTCAATTATATAGGAATACAGCTTTTTAGGTACCTTCTATTTATTTACCAATTTGCCATAATGGATTTCAGAAGAATAGCCACGACGGTACAATATAACTTGTCCGGTTAAACTGGTCAAGTTACCCTGTTAGTAAATCAATATACATTTCACAAGGCCACGACTCTTTGCCACCTTTTAACCTTTGGGTCGCCATGGGCAAAGACATGGGCTTTTGGGACGGCATATATTTAGATCGGACTGCATAGGATGCGTAGGATCAGACTACACATCCTGTGCAGTCTGATCTTATATCTATACAATCTGCTTTTTTTCAGCTGTACGCTGAAAATCTTTTTCACTTTTAGTGGATTGTATTTTCAGTCGCCGTAAATAAAATCTGAAAATGCCAATTTTAATTCTGCTTTCATTACACTTTCTAATCGGAGCCATATTTGTAATACCGTATATCAACATGTTTTTCTATTTTTTAATAAGGCTATTTCATTCAGTATTTGCCCAGGCAACCCATCGCTTTCTTTTACATGTACTATGCACCGCACTCTTTCAAAGCCGCTGGCTGATTTCCCACATAGATTTTGGTCAAAACATCGCAGATCTAGATGATGCTTTCCATCTTATATTAACATGTCCTTGCTAATATTTGCATGTCCTGAAACCGCAAACCTCGGATCTTTGAGTCGGCCAATACGAAATTACTTGTTAAACCCGAGTTTTAACGACCCGGACAGAGAAGACTTTGGAAAACATTGTAGGAAAAGGAGAAAATGCTGGTAACCAGCATTTTCTCCTTTTCCCACACTGTTTTCTTTCCTTTACTGACTTCCAATCATTTGAGCCATATTCAATTTGTCGTCTGCAAATGCTTTGAAACTGGACCAGTCTAAAATGTTGTCGTTTGGTAAAGATTTAATATCACAACAGTATTGTTCTCATTCAAAATTCAAAACTAACAATTTGCTGACTGTCTATGACGGAAAACTACTTTAGAATACGAATACTTAATGAGTACCCCCTCTCCCATGTGAACCCTTAACCTATTAAGTAAGTTAAAAGAAACTTTCGAGCCAATAGTAAAAATCTAAATTTTGGTATTTCAAGGATATTTTAGGGGAAAAGATATCTCCTTATCGGACAGTGTAGATCCAAGACCAGGCTGCACGTTCTGTGCAGTCTGATCTTGATCTACACTGTCAGCAAAAGGTCAGTGAGTCGCGCGTAGGAGCCTATGGGGTTAAATTAACTTTTCAGGAAATAGCGAAGAATGTACAAAACTGTGGTGACGGTTCCTTGACAGCTATAGAGTGTGATGTGTCTAAAGAGGAAGATGTCATGGCCATGTTTGAGAAAATACGAAAACAATATGGCGGTCTGGACTTCTGTATTTGTAATGCGGGTATTTCCTACACCTCCTCTATCCTGACTGGGCAAACCGAGCACTGGAAACATATGTTTGATGTAAGTAACAAGTGGTTATTTAAGTATTTTGTATAGTGGCATATTTCTGCCACAAGATACGAGATAACTATAGGGATAATTTTAGAAAACTATCGCAATAAATAAAGTTCCTAGAAATTTTATCTAGATAGTGAAAGGTTTTCTGAAAAAATATCACGTTTGTTATCTAGAAAATTTTACATTTTAATTTAACATTTTAACGTAAAATTTCTCATTCGTGCACGAAGCTGACATTCGAGATAAAATTATCGCTATAGTTCTACCCGTTTCTCGATATCTATAAATAGAAGGTTCAGTATTTGGATGAACTCGTAGCTTTTGACTTTACAAAATAGCCGTAACTTTAAATAAGAATTATTTACACTTATAGCTTAATTGATAAATTTTGGTTACACATAAGATGAACTGAAGTCTGTTAAACACAAAGACAGATCGAAATGCCTCGTACTAACAACTTAGGACCATTCAGGGAACAGGAGAATTCATAAGGTTTGAGACGAAGATGTTCCGAAACTGTATCTATTTATAGATACCGTGAATGTCAGTTGTGGGAACGAACGAAAAAAATCGTGATAAAAGTGAGAATTTATCGCGATATTGTTATCGTGAAACTCTTTATTATGTAGACAATATTTCCGGGAAAGCTTTTTTTTCGCGATAGTTTTCTTAAATTATCGCAAGTTATCTCGTATCTCGTGGCAGAAATATGCCACCATAATTTTGAACTAGATGGAATGACTTCTTCCATACTTAGAGCAAAATAGATATTATCTAATTTATCAAATGGATGGAAGAAGAGCAACTCTATACCAAATGGCAAAAATTAGGCTTGTTCACATTGAAAGAATTTACAGACAACAGTTCAAATGGTGGGGTTTGTCTTTCAAATATAAAAATATTTGCTTACAGGGAAAGATTGTTGATTTGTTAAGCATTTTATCTTTTTCTTACAGAGTTTTCAAAAACTTCCATAACTGTTTACCAAACTACACTATTTTAGACTTGTCTAAACTGAAAACATTTGCAGAAGACACTTCAAATTTAACTCAAATGTTGGACATTGTCTCTGAAATTGTTCAAAACATTCTAGGAAAATGAGAAACTGCTGGTTACCACAATTTTCTTATTTTTCCAAAGTGTTTTTAAAGGCCTTCTTCCTCAGGGTCGTTAAACTCGGGATTTCTGGGTGAAATGTTGAACCTTAAGCTGCTGTTTTGAAAAGGTTTTTCAACAGTATCCTGCATTAGACGCTTTACATCATTTTCCAGTACATGTAACATCTCACCTAGCTTTTGATGATTCATTTCTAGGTAAACGTAATTGGTGTACTGATGTGTTGTAGAGAGAGCGTTAAAGCGATGAAATACAAGGGCATGAACGACGGTCACATCATTGTTATTTGTGGGTAAGTACGGCACACACTTGTCTACGCCGAGGTAGTTGCCTTCGAACGAAAGCAAACGCAGTTTGTAGATGAGGTTATGTATGGGTAAGTATGGGATATACCGTATTTGTTAATGGGTAAGTGTTAACGCCTGACAAAGACATATATCAACGTGTAGGTGAGGTTATTTGTGGGTAGGTAAGAGACATATTTGTTAAATGGGTAAGTGTTATCGTTTGTCAAAAGCATATAAACTTGTAAACGAGGTTATATATTGGTAAGTATGAGACATATTTGTGAATGGGTAAGTGTTACCGCTTGAAGCAAACATAAAAACCTGAAGATGAGGTTATATATGGGTAAGTATGAGACATACATGTATTTGCCATTGGGTAAGTGTTAGCGTTCGACAGAAACAAATAAACCTGCAGATGAGGTTATTTGTGGGTAACTATTAGACATACATGTAAATGAATAGGTGTTATCGCTTGACAGAAACCAAAAAAAATTGTTAATAAGGTTATAAGGTTATCTGTTGGTAACTATGAGACATACATGTATTTGTGAATGAGTAAGTGTTATCGTTTGACAAAAACCAATAAACTTGTAGATGAGGTTGTTTGTGGGCAGGTATGAAATATACTTGTAGATCAGGTTTTTTGTGGGAAAGTATGAAACATATCTGTTAATGAAGAGGAAGATATCTTTTAAAAAATTCCATATGAATTTATAGTTATTTGTTGATAGGCTTTTGACAAAACAGAATAAATTTGTTATTGAGGTTATTTACGGGAAAGTACGAAACGTTTATGCTTAGGAAGTCTCGCCGGTTGTCTTTACACAAAAACCATATTAATTTGTAGGTAAGCTTACTCAACGGATAAGTATGAAAATTTATAAATGTTATCTTTGAACAAAAAAGAAATCAATTTGCAGAAGATGTTATTTGGAGGTAATCAAGAAAATCATAAATCAGTGAACCAGGAGGGAAGTTGTTGTTTTACAAATGTTAAATAAGTTTGTAGATCTAGATGTGATTATTTGTGGGTAGGCCTAATTATGACACATCGGTGCTGTCAAAGATACGGTTATTTTGGGACAAAAATATAAATTTGCAGATGCGGACAAGACCATTTTTTCGCTTTTGTTAAATTTACGATACGTAGCAAATTGTTTGTTTGGTATTTGTGACGTTTTATGAATATCTCTCGGTTATCTCACAGCTGCCGGTTCACTTACATCCCCATGGCGTTTCTTTATTAATATTACGTTTTAAATAATCTCCCAATATCACCGACTGGTTTTCCGAATGAAGAATTGTTTGGTAATTTTTCAACAATGAGAGAGAAATGAATCCCGTCGCAACAAATTTCATCAATCACTCCATCCATGATTTAACTCACAACCTCTAGATACATGAAAATTAAAGCAAGTAAAACAAGCATTCTGATAGTATTGCATAGCAATACACAGTCCCCTACCGACCGTATGTATCGCTGGCATGTCAGTGAAATTTTTTAAGTCCAAGGCCCGTAAATGCGTCAAAAAGCAGTGGAGCGGGACGAAACTCGACCTTGATGTGTAAGTCATGGTGGTTGATGTACACACCAAAAATCAGCTCTATATGTAGCAGCGTTTAGAAAAAAGTGTAGAAAAATGTTTTATCAGTGAAATTTTGTAAGTCCAAGGCCCGTAAATGCGTCAAAAAGCAGTGGAGCGGGACGAAACTCGAACTTGATGTGTAAGTCATGGTGGTTGATGTACACACCAAAAATCAGCTCTATATGTAGCAGCGTTTAGAAAAAAAGTGTAGAAAAATGTTTTATCAGTGAAATTTTGTAAGTCCAAGGCCCGTAAATGCGTGAAAAAGCAGTGGAGCGGGACGAAACTCGAACTTAATGTGTAAGTAATGGTGGTTGACTTACACAGCAAAAGTCAGGTGAATAGCTACCAGCATTTAGAAAAAAAAGTCCGGAAAACTGATTTATCAGTGAAATTTTGTAAGTCCAATGCCCGTAAATCCGTGAAAAACCAGTGGACCGGAACGAAAGTCGAACTTGATCTGTAAGTCATGGTGGTTGAGTTACACAGCAAATCTGAGATCAATACCTACCAGCGTTTAGGAAAAAAGTCCGGAAAACTGATTTATCAGTGAAATTTTGTAAGCCCAAGGCCCGTAAATCCGTGAAAAACCAGTGGACCGGAACGAAAGTCGAACTTGATCTGTAAGTGATGGTGGGTGACTTACACACCAAAACTCAGCTCAATATGTACCAGCGTTTAGAAAAAAAGTCCGGAAAACTGAATTACCGGACAGACGGACGGACGGAGTGCAAACCTAAAGTCCCCTTCGGCTTAGCCGGTAGGGGACTAAAAATGCAGATCAGGATGCAATATTGTCATAACATTCAGTCTAGGCGAGAAAAACATGTCATGTCTTGTTGCATACTTCTTTATGGATAAATGCAAAAAAAAAACCTTCATCACGAGGGCTTTGATTTCTGACTTTTTTCCGTCTTCTTGCACACTATTTATAAAAGCTTCATGGCAAAATGAGATATTGGTACATAATAGGCGCAAAAAGTATACATGCATTTCTTTTTATATCTATGGAACAGAGAATCTGGCCACAGAATTCTACCTAACAAAGATCTACACGTGTATTGTGCAACAAAACATGCTGTTCGGGCAATTGCCGAGGGAGTCCGGCGGGAACTGGGCCAACAGAAGTTACACACTAGAGTGACTGTAAGTTCAAAAGCGCTAAAATAGTTTGATCCGTGCTCTTGCAGAAGGGGGTTTAATGCATCTTTGTAATGCATTATATCAGTGAGGTTGTCGCATCAATATGGATCCGTAACATCTAGTTTGTCTAGCAAGTGATTGCATCATATGGTGGAATGGTCCTTTGACGCAGAAAATTTACAAATCGCAAAAAGTATGGACCCATGTTAACCCTCGCGGACCCCGCAGGCTGACATGGGTCGATACTTTCTGCAAATGCGTTAAACCCTCTTTTTACAGAGCGTGACCCACCGTCTGTCTTTTTCCGTCGCCATTAGTTCAACAAATATCCGCAAAATGATATGCAAATGTTTCCTTTTCAATTACCTGTATTTTTCCCCATAGTTGTTCGAGCTATTTTAGATCTGTCAAAACTAGATCTAGTAGACATTTGCAACAAAAGTTTGAAAGGAACGTAAATAACCTTTTTTTTTCCAGTAGTAGGAAAACCCTTTAACACACAAATATACGAGTATAAATTCAACCTCGGTCAATCGCTGAAAATACTACTTTTAAAAACACAAGCGGAGTTTTATCTTAGCCCTTAAGCTGCTTATCGCGACCCACTGACCTTTTGCGGACAGTGTAGATCAAGATCAGACTGCACAGAACGTGCAGTCTGATCTTTGATCTACACTGTCCGATACGGTATTTTCTTTCCGGTGAAATCAACTTTGAAACCGCAATGTTTGGGCTTTTGGTATTGAGTAGTATTGAGTAGAAATTTGCGTTTCATTTATTAAGCAGCTATTCAGCAGCTTAAGTGTTAGAGGCTTGACTAAACAAGCGAACGGTATAGACTCGAGTTTAGCCTGCATACAGAATGTGCTGTCTAACCTTGATATATACCTTCCGCAAAGCCTCTGTTTTCGCCTTTGGTGCTTAAATTGCTACAGGAATAGGAACGGTTGTTTGTTACAAGCAACAGCCCTCTTCCTGCAAAGATTCCCAGGGCTGACTTTAAAGCTATTAAGGGATCGTATTTAAACAGAAATTAGTTACGAATCTATGTGGGCAGTGAAGACAAGTTTTGTATTTACCGTTCAAACACATCCTATCGCATTTTTACAATATTTTAACTTTCTAGAACGGATTCTAACAACATCTTTTTACATGTTCTCGAGATATTAACGAGTTCTCTTTTACATGTATTTCAGACGATCAGTCCAGGAATGACGGAAACCCAGTTTTTATACAGAAGATTTTCAGAAAATCCAGAAATCGCAGAGAAATTGTATGCTACAAAAAATGTAATGGAAAAAAAATATTTTACTTTTTCTGTTGGTCATTCAAACATCAAACGCTATCCTAGTATATGGTGTCACACCACCGCAAACCCTTTGTTCCTGTGACCACATAAAGGAACATAGTCTGCAACAAGAGCTTTTTGTCGTTTTGATTTTTCATGAATAGTTGTGTTTGAGATGGAACAGCAAATAGAAAAAAAAACAAAAAAAAAAAAACGCAATTAGTTCAGTTACTATTTATTACCGTTTTGAGAAGGGCACTTGACAAACGTTTAATATAAACAAACAGCACAGCAATAAGTTTCTCGGTAATAGCAACAGCAAGGGTCAAAGTTGGTCAATTTCTCATTAATTCAACTGAGTTAAAGAGAAGTTGTGTGACACCATACACTCGAAGTATGATTTGACAGGCTAGTTATCTAAGGTAATTACTTATATGCACCAATGTAATCAGTATAAGGACCAAAGTGCTCCAGTCGGTAATCTACTTGGGTCACAATAAATATCGTAAAACAAGGAGAGTCAGTGCTTACGTCCTCGGCACATAAATCTTGGAGAGCCAGATAAATGAAGTTTTCCTGTAACTGTTAAAGCTCAGCCATTGTGATCTCAAAATTCTTGGCGTCGTTAGGAATTTACGTACACGAAGGATAATTATGGTCGACGTACCTATTTTCGTGGGGTACCTGTTTTCGAACCCGAATTGATATCCAAGTTTTCTTGCGAACTAGGAAGGGAATGACGTCACTGTTTTGTGTGAACCGCTAATTTGAATGTAAACAACAGTGTCACTGCTGCTACTTTATAAAATGCAACAAAAACAAGACAGTGTGCATGTTTCTAAAGGAAAGATCGATTTTAGTGACAAATTTCTTATTACCTTTTTTCAACAGTGCCCAATTTGAATCCTCCGTCTGATATTTAATTTTAATCCGGAAAAATTCCCGACATGTGACATAGTTAGTCTTGATGCCAAAAAGTCATGTGACTATACTGGAATGATTTGACAAGAGTCCGGTCTTTAATTATATTAGGGAATTTAGTGACCTATTTCGTTCGGTCGCTTACAAATGAACAATTTTTCCAGAACATTCGCCGCTAGAGAGAGAAAATGTTTCCGACCCGTTTATTGAGACACTCAATATTTTCAGATGTTTTATGATAAAACAGTGGTTGCAACAATTCCTAATCCGTCCTTGTAGGTGCATATAAATTGATAGAAGGGACCAAAATGCCTTAATTTTTATTATTCTTGTATTCTCGTGCTGCCGTCACGACAGGGCAAATGGCCGCCATGACACTAATCCATCCTTTTATCGCGCTTCAAAAGCTTAGGATAATCGACACCGAGCTGTTCATTTTCATTTTTCAAAACAGTTCCTTCTTGTGATGGTTAACGCTTTTGATGAATGTTGGTGTAAATGATGAATTTTAGTGTTTTATTTATGAGTTGTTCAATTGATATTGAAATCCACGAAATGAGGGCATGTTTTCCCATGCGCCAATTAAGCTTCCGGCACAAGATATGTTCTTGCCGTTGAATATGCATGATTCAGACAGAATTTATGTTTTTATATGCATTTAAATTTGATTTTTTTTTTTTAATAAAATGTTTTTGTAATCAGTTCTTCATTAGATATGCGTAAGCTAAAATTGTCAATTAAAGTCCCACAAAAATAGATAAGACCACCATAATTATAATTTAAGTTTGATATATGTACACAATAATGAGCAGTTTCTCCTTTTGTCAAAAGTTTTCAAAATTAGATTACTAGCACACAAAAATGCCACTGAGAGGCAATTTGTTAGCAATAAAATGGGTTTAATTTGGGTAATTAATCTACCAGTCGAACAAACCTGTCTCTTACAGCCTCTCCAATGTGAAGACGTCACGGAAAGCGTTCTGCATTGTCTCACAGCTCCGCCCAGAGCCCAGGTAATTTTTCACAATAACTTATAATTCTTTTTCCATGTGCCAGTCTTTTTAAGCTCATTGGTAATGCACAGGGCCGGCAATGCAAGACCTGCATTCACCAACTGTTTTTTTTTTTATAGCATTCTTATTCTAAGTCTGGCACAGTTTATCGAATTATAAAGTAACCCATCGTCTTTTTGGCTAAACCAAATGGTTAAGCCAATCAGATGTTGCATCACTTTGTTAACTTAGAATTAGACAAAGAATGCCCAAAGGATTGCATTCATGGTCTAAATTTTAATGTAAAAGTAGGAAAAATTTCTGATCGGTTAAACAATTTGCTTTAGCAAAACAGAAATCACGTTACTGTGGAACTAGAAAAATTCATGAGAATTAGAACTGGTTGGTGATTACGACCCCTGGGGAAGTGAATTCAAACCTGGACTGATCATAAGTCCTTTCTGACAACTACAGCAGGATTCATTCCATACCCATTGCTAGACACTCTTTTGACTTTGTTCATGTAGGAAAATATCGTGCAACTTTGAAAGGTGTTGTATGTAGTGCTGATTAAGACAATTCCAAAAGAACACAATTTCTGATTGGCTAAACTAAATATTTGACCTACACATGTACCCTTTGTACATGCATTTCATTCAGCCTGTCTGAAAATGCATTACTATTTAAACTTATAATTAACCCTTTACCATACAATTCTGTTTTGATAACCCTGAACAAAAGAGCTTTTGAAAATTTGTAGCAAAAGCAGAAATTGCTCATAACCGTAGCAATTTCTGCTTTTGCTTCAATGTTTTCACATGTACATGTATTCAATGGTTACACCTAAAGTCTGGTTGATTCCAGAGAAAGGCACTATTTTTGAAGGTAATGAGACTATAGGTCTGGGCACAGATCTACCAACCATTCTAAATAAATTCTCAATCTTATACCCAAGAATTTCATACCTTTCAACGGAATACAAATTCTGATTGGCTAAACCATTTTCTGAATTTTCAAGTAACATATGGTTTAGCCAGTCAGGAATGGTCTTCCTTCATTTAGGTTTAGACCAAGAATTCAACCTAAAATGGATGACAATATGGACAAACAAAAGACAATTTATATCAATTTTTCTTCTTTAGATTGAAGAAATACTGCTCACTCCAACAGCTGCAAGATTTTAGCACAATCATGCACACAGATTTAGTGATATACTGTGACAACTGATGTAGAAATGTGCAGTCTCACCTGTCAATGGGTCCATCTTAGAGTTGTTGATGTGTTTGTTATGTGGAGTACGATACATATGGTGGTGTAAGAAATACAATGTATAGAAAAGTAGATAGATTTTAGTAAGATTTGCCTCTTGGCCCCTTTACCAAACCATTTTATGTTTAACCCTTTACTACACATATCTGAGTTTTAACAACCCTACAGAATAAAACTTTTGAAAACATTGTGCGAAAAGGAGAAAATGCTGGTAACCAGCATCTTCTCCTTCTCCCACAATGTTTTCTTTTCTTTCAGACAAAAATACAACCCTACAGAATAAAACTTTTGAAAACATCGTGGGAAAAGGAGAAAATGCTGGTAACCAGCATTTTCTCCTTTTCCCACAATATTTTCTCTTCTTTCAGACATAAATACAGCCATTTGAGCCAAATTTGATAAGTTGTTTGCGAACGCTTTCAGTTTTGACCAGTCATTGTTGTTTGGTAAGGAGTTAAACAATCTAGAAGAGGTAGCTATAGAAAACATTGTGAGACAAGGAGAAAATGCTGGTTAGTAGCTTTTTCTTCCTTTCCCACTAGGTGACATGCATGAAAAATGACTCAACAGGATTTGTATAGCTTAGGATAAAAAACATTGTGGGACATAAAAAATATCATGTTTAAAACATTTTCTTCGTTTCCAACATTATTTTCAAAAGCCTCCCTCATTAGGGTTAATAGAACATAGGATTGTTTGGTGAAGGGTAAACGTCAAATGTAGCTAAAATTGATAGTCTTATTAATGAACATTGTGTGAACTGGAGACAATGCTGTTTTAGCAGCATTTTTTCCTCTGCCAATGTTTTCTAAAGCCCCCTACCTAAGGGTCATAAAGACAAGGAATAAAGGGCTAAACTGTACCAAGAAATTCTGACGCATGAAGCTCTCTTTTACAAGAAAAGCTTTCCTTTGTTGTGACTAATGTAATAGAAAGATTTTAATAAAACTTATCTAAAAGATGGCACATTATGTTTTACATAGAGTTTTGCTTTAGTATCCCAAAATCACTCCAAGAGACTAAGCAAATGGACCTTTCTCTAACCTAATCCGTACAGAAAGCATCTGCATTGTAGGGGGGAAAAGGAAGAAAATGCTAGTTTCCAACATTTTCTCCTTATAACATTATGTTTTCAAAAGTTGTGCTTAGAACTCCAGGGTCTAAGTTAATACCTTTACCAAACAAAAAACTTTTAGACATGTCCAAGTCGAAAGCATTTGCAGCCAACAAAATAAATGCAACTCAAAAATTCAAAACTGTTATTGGATGGGTAGAAAACATTGTGGGAAAGGGAGAAAATGCTGGTAACATGCATTTTCTCTTTTTCCCACAGGGTTTTAAAGAGCCATCTTCCTCAGTGTCCTTAAAAGTCATGATAATGTGGTAAAAGGTTAATGAGAGTACTTGCAAAATCTTTCATTGCATTGTAGTTACAAAAGTGAAGGTACCCGTTCTCAAAGTTCTGCATATTTGAACCCATGACCATTACAATTACATGTACTAGCTACAAGCAACGGCTCCTTTTTCCAAAAAAATGTGCCAGTACATCTCTTAACCATTAGACTGCTAAGCATGACCAGGGCCACCTTTTGGGAAAGTGAAGATCAAGATCAGACTGCAGTCTGATCTTTGTTCTACACTGTCTGGTACAGTATTTTCTTTTCGGTGAAATCAACTTTGAAATTGCAATATTTGGGTTTTTACAATTGAAAGGAAATTTTTGTTTCATTTATTTGGTAGTTTAAGGGTTTAAAAAAAGGATGTTTCCTGGTGCCTGGAATATTTCTTCTACTTATGCCTCTGCACAGATCACCAAGTGTTAAAACCACCTTAATGGTAATGAATTACAACAACTCTCATTTTGTCAGAAATAAATATAAAACATAAAAGCAAAGTTTCATTCTTTATGTATCTAAACAACACAAACAAAGCTTCTTTCTTAATGTAATGTCACATTTCTTTTTGTAAGTTACTCACTACTTGTATTTCTGCTTCAAATGTTAAGAAAACATTGTGGAATAAGACTAATATACTGGTTACCTGCATTTTCTCCTTTTCCCGCAATGTTTGCAAAAGACTTTTTTCTTGAGCGTCATTAAAACTTGGGATTATGTGGTAAACGGCTAACTCAATAATACCTAAGAGTACAAATTTGCAGCTCACAAGCTTGTTAACATCTGTGTGAAATATGGAATCTCAGCATGAACTGCAGTCTTATAAAGCGATACCAGTAAAAAAATTATGGTAAAATGAGATGAATTTTCCCCTTTTGCCACTAGGTTTTCAAAAGTGTGTATGCTGTAAGACACTAAATGTCATAGATCTACAGGTTGTAATCACTTGAACCTTTACATTTAATGACCCAAGAAAAGGAGGCTTTTGAAAACATTGTGGGAGAAGGAGAAAATGCTGGTAACCAGCATTTTCTCCTTCTCCCATAATGTTTTATATCCCTACAAACACAAACATAATCATATGAGCAATGCTTAGTTGGTTGGTTCTATTGGGGTTTAACGCCACTTTAACAGCTAAGGTCATATCATGGCGGTCGGTGACGCACATGTGTTTCCTGGCTTTCTCACACCAGTACTAACACATCTTTCTTTCCAAAGCCACCGACTACTTTTCTCACATGCTTCAGCAGAGGTGAGAGGCGAAAATACGCGGGAAAGAAAGTTCGCCTCACCCGGGTATCGAACTCACAACCACCAGGTCATGAGTCCGACACGCTCACCACTGAGCCACCCAGGCGGGCGAGCAATGCTTAATGTGTCGTCTGCAAACGCTATCAATTCAGACCAGTCTAAAATTTTGTTCATCAATCTGAAAGGATTTGCAGATGACAAATTTAATGTGTGTCAAATGGATGGAATATGTCTTTGAGCTGGTAGAAAGCATGGTGGGGAAAAGGAGAAAATGCTGGTTACCAGCATTTTCTTATTTTTCCTGCAATGTTTACAAAAGCTTACTTTCTCAGGCTCATTAGAATTGGATTATATGGTAAAGCACTTTAAGATATATACATTTACACTGCAAGTTTGACAAAGTAAGTACAAGTCCAATATGGTAATGATGATGGATTTTATGTATTTTAAATCCTCTTTTTGGTGATGATAACTTTACTATGCTTGGAGGTAGCCTCTGAAAGAAAGAAAACAATAAAATAAATAGGGAATGCTGCTTACCAGCAGTTTCTCCTTTTTCAATAATGTTTTCAAAAGGATTCTTCCTCAAGGTCATTAAATCTTGGGATTATGTGGTAAAGGTAATGTTTTCACTATTTCCCATAATGTTTTCTTTTTTGGATTTCTTCCTCAGTGTTGTGGAAATTGTAGCAATTGCTTGCTATAAACAGCTGCCTATTTTAATTCAACATTTTCAAAAAGCTTTGTTCTGTAGGGATTTTCAAACTTGTAATCATGTGTAAATGGGTTAACTTTCAAAATATATGAGCCATGCTCTGTGAAAAGAGGGTTAAATGTATCTGCAAAAAGTATCAACCAAGGTCAGCCTGCGCAGTTGGCGCAGGCTGACTCGAATTAAAACTTTGCTATTGCTCATTTTTCTGCATGTCCAAGGGCATTCTACCTCACGATTCAGTCATATGCTATGGATCCATAATTATGTGATGCCTTGCTTGGTATAATCATTATCAAGATGCATTTAATCCCCTTAGTATGGCTCAAATGTATACATCAAATACAACAATAGCAAATTACTTACGGTAATTTCATCCTCATAAACACTCTACACATAAAGAAGGATATCAGTATCGCTGCAAACCCCACACAGAACAGTAACACTCTGTTTAACTTGGGCATTACAGGTACATTGGTTTGGTCGAGTATCACAAACCCCAAACCTCCTAAAGTAAACAGGAAACTCGAGGCTAAACCCTCCATTATATACTGCCCATTAACTCTGTATGGCATGAAGGCAACCTGTATGAATAATTAAACAATTAAAAAGACAATAAAGAGAAAAATAGATAACTGAGCCATGCTCTGGCAAAAGGGGATTTAACCCTTTACCACACAATCCCGACTTTTAATGACCCTGAGAAAGAGGCCTTTTGAAAACATTGTGGGAAAAGGAGAAAATGCTGGTAACCAGCATTTTCTCCTTTTCCCACCATGTTTTCTACCCTTCCAAACACAAATTTCAGTTTTTGAGTCACATTTATTTTGTCATCTGCAAATGCTTTCAATTTGGACTAGTCTAAAATTTTGTTGTTTGGTAAAGAGTTAATGCATCACAGTAATGCATCAAACCACCCACTATGGATCCATAATAGCCACTTTTTTTTTACAACCTACTTAAACATGACATAGACTGGTTCTTGGACTAAAAGAAACTTGACCAATAATGAAAAGTTTCAGCCAATGTCAGCCTACGCAGACAGTGCAGGCTGACCTGGGTTGATATTTTTTGCAGATGTGTTTTCAGAGAGCATTGCTCAATTGAATTAGAAATGAGACCAAGTACCAATATTAACCCTTCACCACACAACCCAGAATCTTAACAACCTTGAGAAAGTAATTTTTTGAAAACATTGTGGGAAAAAGAAAAAATGCTGGTAACCAGCATCTTCTTTTTCCACAATGTTTTTAACTCTTTCAGACACAAAATCCACCATTTGAGCCTCATTTAACCTCTTACCAATGTACTGAATATAAATTCAAATATTTCTATGATCTTTATGTTCAAACAAATATTAATATCTACTGTATATGAAGTGGACTGATTGAAGTGTGGAAACTCAAATTTGAAAGCCATAGACGACACCTATATATTTCATAGCCAATAGAGATTAAGAATACACTGTTTGATCTTGTTGACTGACTGAAAAAATGGTGTTTCATTCAGCTTTTAACATTATTTCAAGCATGTCACAGCAACAGCACACTTATTCATGTGTGTCTAAGGTTTCACTACAATGGAGCTCTGCTCAAATGTCTTGCCAAAGGACACTTCCAAAAGAAAAAAAAACAAAAAAAAAAACAGCATTTTCAGTGTAGGTTCAACACCTGACCTCCAGGTTTTAACTCTTTACCAAATGACAAAATTCTAGACCAGTCCAAATTGAAAGCATTGACAACATACTAAAAGTAGCTGAAATTGCGATTTCTTTGAAAAGGTAAAAAACACTGGGGGAAAAGGAGAAAATTTTCTCCTTTTCTCAAAATGTTTTCAAAACCCTTCTTCTTTGGATCATTTAAACAAGGAATTGTGTGGTAAAGAGTTAAACCCACTCTGGGGTTTTCCTGGATAATGTTATATACAGAGGTTATTTGACCCCCTTCAACTGAATGAAAGGAGGACATTTTCCTGGGGATCAAAATTAAAAAAAAAAAAAACAAGGGATCAGGGATATTCCTACTATATCATCACCATTGAGCCTTGCAGGACCCCTGATCTTGTTCAAACTCTTCAAAAGCATATGATGTTGGCACCTATCATGCCTTGCTTTCATTTTGGGCAATAAATGGTTTGAGAAATAAAATATACTTACAGGCTTTGAATTTCCCTTTTCATCAGTGGTAGATCCAATACTCGGGGGCTCAACAATAACATCGTAGATGATCCCTGTAACATTTATGAATATTATAATCAGATTCGCAAAACTGATAAGCCCTTTAACAAATAATTCTGCTTTTTTAAAAATTCTGAGGGTGTGAGCCTTTGATAAAATTTTTGGAAAGGGAGAAATGCTTGTAACTAGCATTTTCTCTTTTTCACCTATAAAAACTAAAGACAAATCCAAGCATTTCAGCCATATTAATTCAACTTGCTGTATAACACTGCTTTGAATTTAGACATGTCTAAAACCTTGCTGTCTGGTACAGAGTTAAAAAAACATGAAGGGTGTCAGGAGAAATCGGCCCCTGGAGAAATCAGCCCCTGGGGACGATTTCTCTGGAGAAATCGGCCCCAATAGGAATTTTGGAGAAATCGTCCCCAATGTCAAATTTTATATATATAAATGTTGCTTTTTCAGAAAATATAATTTTTTCTCTGGAGAAATCGGCCCCAATAGAAATTTTGGAGAAATCGTCCCCAATGTCAAATTTTATATATATGTATTTTGCATTTTCAGAAAATTATATATATAGAGGTTTTTTCCATTTTGGTTTTATTTAACACATACCCTGTGTAAGCCTGGTCTTCTTTCAAGTTCAGAATCGTCCCCAAATGGAATATTTGCAATCGTCCCCAAAGTCAAATATTTCTATATTGACTTTATTCCAAATTTGGAGAAATCGTCCCCATTTCGATTTTTATATACATTGTACTGTAACCTGACTTTGATTTTTAATTTAGTTTAATTTTTACATTGTGATATTGAGTATAAATGTTTTTAGTATGTTAATTGTAATGTTAAACGATTGCTAAATTCATTGTAAATTCGCATTGTATTTGGTTTCATGTATAAGATGTTGTTTGAGAGAGGCTTTTATTTTATCTATTATCTGCTTTTGTTGTCACCTTGTGTAGATATATTTTATTATCTGTATTTCATTTTAATAAAATTTACAAAGACTTGTAGTTTTTACCGACTTCAAATATTATATTTGTGTTTATACTTTTTTCCGAACCTCGATTATCTGAACTTTGCATCTCATTGAAATTACGAGATACAGTGAATACACCGAAAATGACAAATATTAATTGAAATTGTATTTTTTCTGTAAATTCTTTACAATGTATTCAAATTTACTGAAATAATAAAGTATTTGTACCGAGATGTACCAATGCGCGAATACAAACAAACAAAAAAGAAGAGAGTAGTCATACCTGTATCTGAATATACACATGTATTTCCCATAAAAAAGCTAAAGTAGCAAAGCACGATATTCTTGTGATTAACAAATTGATTGCGTACTTTTTTTTTAATAATCAGAGTTTATTTGATTTATTATTGAAAAAGAACTCTGTAGGCTTAATCAAAGGTTGTATCGAAATTGATTGGTTAAGTCAATACAGATGATTTATTACCGATTTAATTGTCAATCAAATCTTTTTATGTAATGCCATTACTGAACCGTGTGTTTGTGATGAAATTAGTAAAAGCAATTAGTTAAAGTATTAGTTAAGGTATATAATTACATTGTCGCATATCGATTTGTTTATTTGAATTCTACCCATAGAGTACATTCTTCTGCAAATGCATCCTTTTTTTCGATGAAATAAAATCGAGTCCACAATGGCCTAATTATCAGTTATATCACTCTTTTATATACAGCGTCACAATGATTCATACTCTCGTTGGAGAACTCTTTCGTTGATCGAACCAATGATAGATTAACTTAACCCATTAACACACAATCCCGAGTTTTAATAAACCTGTAGGAGAGGGCTTTTAAAAACATAGTGGGAAAAGGAGTAAATGTCAGCACTTTTGCACTTTCTCCTTTTTCCAAAATTTTTTTCCCTCATCAAAAACAAAAACAATTCTTCCAGTTATATTTAATTTGTTGTCTGCAAATCCTTTGAATTTGGACCCGTCTAAATTTTTGCCGTTTGGTAAAGAGTTAATTACACAAAATAACTGAGTCACTAGTAGTACTATGAAAAATGATAGAAAGAGAGAGTCAGAAAATGCAGCGGAAGTATACAGTGTGAGAGAGCGAGTATAATACTCGATCGAGAAAGAGAGAGAGAAAGAGAGAGAGAGAGGGGAGACATACATAGAAAGACACAAAAGGTTGGAGACAGACATCTGATGGTTCTAAAAACCATTCTGTAACATGAACAATATTCTTAAACAGAGAGAGAGAGATCTGATCCGACGAAGAACAACAATATGAAATTGATAATAATTACCTATGCCGAACATGCAGAAAGGGAGAGAGAGATGGAGAGAGAAAGGTGAAAAAAAAAAAAAGTTTTAATTACATGACAAATACACATATGTGCATCGAGAGCATTTATATTTCATAATTAGTTCAATATCAAATTCAAACAAACACAAACATTCAACAATCTTACAGGTGTAGGCTACCTGTGTGAAGGTGTGAAAAAAAGAACAATCAGTGTGAAAAACTGTGAAAATTGCCATAAAAACAACAAAGAAGGTGTAATCAAATACAACTTGAAACAAGACATGGCTTACACAGTGTATGTGTTACATAAAACCTAAATGGAAATTATATTTTCTGAAAAAGCAACATCTATATATATTAAAATTTGACATTGGGGACGATTTCTCCAAAATTTCTATTGGGGCCGATTTCTCCGGAGAAATCGGCCCCCCCAAGCGTTTTGGGGCCGATTTCTCCAGGGGCCGATTTCTCCAGCATTCACATGAAGGAACTACAGATAATTAAGCTTTACTGAGCTTTCAAAATAAGAGACAGAAAATCCCCCATAGTACTGTATGATGAGTAAAATAGAAGTCCACTTGGACTGCACTGTTAGCAGTTAGAATAGAAACTTTCATCTTGCGAGCGTAGACTAGGATCAGCCATTGCATAAGTTGCTTATAAAAAGGACTACAGTGAGTAATGACAGAGATATTTTAATATGCCAGTTTTTACATTATGACGCAGACGAAGACGAGGCCAGACCTACGGCAATACCTCGATTATTTTTTTTACTTTAAACAGCCGAACTAAAAAAAACTGTTTCAACTCTTTCGGCGCCAAGTAATTAAAATGGACCTCCTTCGACGGCTGTAAACACAGACTCCGAAAGATTTCAATCGTAAAGGCTTGACTAAACAAGCCGGCGGTATAGATCAAAGGTCAGACTGCACGTTCTGTGCAGTCTGATCTTGAGCTATGCCGTCCGCTAAAGTCCTTGTTTTCGCCTATCGCGCTGAAAGGGTTAAGCGTCATCAACAAGGCACAAACGTGAGGAAATTCAAGTTTAACGATACTTCTCTAAAACTACACTCACCGCCTGTAACAAGAAAATATGACAGTAAAACTATCGCAAACATTGTCATTGCAGACGGCTGTTGAAGCCATGTTGGCCTCTTAAGCTTTAAATTTGGAAGTTCAAGTAAAGTAAATGGGATATTATAAACCGACTCCATGTTGATGTGGCAGCTAGCGGAAGTACGAAGTGTTATTAGGACCCGTTGAAGTTCCGGTCTTGGTTCGTTCCAGTTTCTTTCGCCCCTGAAGCTCGTTCGCCCGGATTGTTTCGTCCTGTACATAAGTGTTGTAGGCGTTTTGATTGGTTAAGCTGGGCGAGATATACTAGTAGTATGCGTTTAACATTTGAGTGGCCTCACATCTGTACAGAATGATGTTGACCCACACTGTATGCGAAAACAACTTGAGAGTTGTGCTTCGCAGTTTTAGCGTTCATTTCAAAGAAGAGAAAAGGCGCATTGCTGACAAATTTCAAGCTAGATGGATTAGGCAGATTTCTCAGTGGATATGGTACGAGAAAAACTTTTATAACAATTTTATCCTCTTAGATTCATATCTTGTAAGACAACAAATTTTGACCAGAAAAACTGACTTTTTGATAGTTCAATAGTTGGCTCTCTGTGCTCTCTGTATGGGCTACATGTATAGGACAATCAGAAATATTTACCAGCGCTACAAAGCTGTAGATCTGGTTATATATCGATCACCCATCAAACTAATCTTAATTAAGACTCAGAGAATGCTAAGACAAAGTTATGCACAGTGGTCAGGTTCATCAACTGAGCCCGATTTTTTTGACGACAAAAATGTTAGCTACTAAATTTTTTTTTTTTTTTTTTTTCTTTTTCTAGAGCCAATGAGTTCAAATGAGTTCAATCGTTCCGAAGTTTTGTAGTTTTCTAAATGTATATTTTGAACTGGGATTTTTAGCATTTCCTTTCATTCTTTCATCGCCAAATCCATACATGTAAACTAGACCTCTTTCGACTGTTGAAATACCATCCACCGAAGCTCAAGGATAAAAATTGATCTTACATGAACTCAGCAAACAAGTAGGCGGTACAGATCCAAGATCAGACTGCATGTTCTATGCAGTCTGATCTTGATCTGTACAGTCGGTAGAAATCCCTATTTTCGGTTTTATGGCACTGTTCAAATGCTGGATACTTCAGCCATTGGATCATATTCTGTTCTCCTGTTAGGCGATGGTAAAGTAATTTATCCGATATGTTCCTTAGTATGTGCATTTGTTAACGATTTGTGTGTGTGTGTCATGGTGGCGATAAAGTATGACAACCTCACACGGAGCCATCAAAATTACTTCTTTTCTTCCCAGACATCGTTGCGATCGTCGATCTAAATTGGATCATTGCCTAGGACGCATCAGATCTGTTTCTGTTCCTCTTTTGTAACAATTTTCATGCCTCTAAATAAGTTCCGTATACGACTTGAGAAAAAGGAGTTGTATCACCCTATACCAAACAGTGACGACCCTGTGAAATAAGGCATATGAAAAAAAAAGTGACAATAGAAGAGTGTGCTGGTACAGCCATTTTATCCTTTTCCCACAATGTTATATATCCTTTCAAAGACAAAATTTATGTATACTTTCATTTGAGCTCCATTTACCTTTTCGTCTCCAAATTTCTTAAATATGTTGTAGCAGTGACCTGTGAAAAGGGGGCTCAAAATGAATGTTCAAAAAGTATCGACCTATGTCAGCCTGCGCAGACTGTGCAGGCTGACAGTGGTCGAAACAGCCTGTTCTTTGCATTTTCTTCTGCTTGGCAGGACCTCAAGATCCAGTAGGCTAGATTGTTGGAAAGTTTATGGATCCTTAATTATGTGATGACTTGCTTGGTATAACGCATCATGAAAATGCATTAAACCTAATTTTGCCAGAGCTTGGCTCACTTTTTTTGTTATCTTGTAATAAATAAGTTACAGAGGTAGAAGTTAAAAGTAGCTCAGCCACCTTTGTTTGCACCAGGTCTATACGTATGCTACCGATATCAATCATTCCGAAGTGTTGCAGTATTTGGGTGTAGCCTTTAATATATTTACAAATCACAGACGTTCGTTTTGTGACGAACTTCGCCATCTATATAATGTAATAGAAGTCTTATACGAGGGAAGTCCACAAAGTATGTAGACTTTTTTCATAACTCGACTTTTCATCAACAGTTTAATACCGAACTTTGGTGACTTTTTATTGAGTATGTCATTGACACATGTTACAAATTTCATCAAAATACAACAATCGAGTAAAAAGTTACAAAAGATTGAAAAGCACCACTAACTGCTACCCGGCGTACGACTTCAGACCAATTTAACGTCGCTTTGAACGGTCATCTTAAACTTTTTCCATGAAGAGGAATATTAGTGGTTTTCCATCGTTCGCACAATCTTTCTTTTATCTATGAAAAATAAATGTACTGTTGTCTATGTATGAAGTAAACTTAGCAATTCAGCTATAACACACCGAAATCCTCATCTCCGATGAAGGCAATAGTGCCCAAGTCTGGCAGGAAAAACATGTTTGTGGTCTTGTGAAACGCCAAGGCATGTCGCTAGTACTTAGAGAACACGACAGATAGACATTTAATTTGTCATTCTTCAGTAGGGTAGATAGATAAAATGCACTTACGTCCAAAATTGACACTGCTTCCCTTACAAGAGCGTGTCAACTGTTTCAACTCTTGTTCATTTCCGCGTTCATCAAGTCGCATCCAAAGGTCCGGGATTCTGACATTCGCAAGATGCCATGACGTGGAAACACTGCAGATTGTGTCTTCCCTTCCTTAAATAAACTATTTCTGCATTCCCACATTCGACAAATGTATTGCCCTTTATAGAAAATGTATACACAATGGCGGTGAATGCGTGAAAGAGGTTTAAGATGACTTTTCAAAGCGACGTCAAAGTGGTCTTACGTAGTGCGCCGGGAAGCAGTTTGTGGTGTTTTTTAATCCTTTGTAACCTTTTACTCGATCAGCGTATTTTGATGAAACTTGTAGCATATATCAATGATGCATCCAATAATATGGCACCAAATTTCGGTATTAAACTGTTGATGAATATTTGTGTCATGATAAAAGTCTACATACTTAATGGACATCCCTCGTATATTACATTATATAGATGGCAAAGTTCATCACAAGGCGAACGCCCGTGATACAAATACCGGATGGGAAAATCTCGGCGTAAACCTGTTCCATATATGGAAGTGTAGGCTGACACTACTGTTACATGTCGCTAAGTATGGAACCACTTGTATTTCCGTGGAAAATACCGGATAAATCCGGTTGTTTTCGGTTCTTTTTTTTTTTCCTGTTCTTGTTATAAAAATGCGTTCGTTTCGAGACTTAAAGTAACGGAAGTGAGATTGACTCAAAATCACCGAGCGAAACTTTCCTTAAATTGATGTTAAGACGGGCTTGTATAAAGCATGTTTTTTGCAATCTTGGATGCCATCTTCTGTGTTTAAGTGTGGCAATGTCTTTATATTTTTCAAGTTCATTTCTTTATGCACTGGCTGCTATGAATGGTCATTTCTTTAGAAACAGATTTCATTTACATAATCTTTCCAAGAAAACTGTAATAATTTTATGAGCTACGCTCTTGCAAAAGGGGGCTTAATGCATCTCCGTGGGGCATGATACCAAGCAAGTCATCACATAATTATGGATCCATATTTAATCCTTTTTGTATAGCAGCCGACTAAATTATGAGGCTGACTGTCCTTTGAGCGGCAGAAAATTGACCGATACAAAGGTTTCGGCCCAGGGTCGATACTTTTTGCAGATGCATTAAGTCCCCTTTTCAAAGAGCATGGCTCATATTATTATGTTTATGCAACGATTGCAGGGACGTAGCATACGCCCGTGCACACCGTTATAACAAAGAGAGACAAATTTAAGGGATTTGTAGACGTCAAATCAGTTGTTTCTCAAAAGACTAGATTCTTCTTTGGAAAGGTAGAAAACATTGTCAGAAAAAAAAATGCCGTTTACCAGCAATCTCTCAGCTTTCCCTCGATGTTTTTAAAGAGCCTTCTTCCCCTGGGTCGATAAAACATTGGATTGTTTGGTAAAGTGTTTAAAGTGTTAATTGAGGGGAAAATGAGCATTGGATACCAGCACTAACAAACAGGGTCCGTATTCACCAACCATTCTTAAGGACGTTTTTAGTCTTATACTCCAAGATTTTTTAGATTTGAAAGTAACACACCTTCTGACTGGCTTAACCAAATGGCTAAGCCAATCAGAAGTTGTGTTACTTTCAAAATTGAAATTCTGCAGAAGAAAAAGACCAAGAGCGTTCTTAAGAATGGTTGGTGAATACAGGCCCAGGAAAGTAAACAGGTATAAACATTTTGATTGATATATTTCAATAATAATAATAAGAAGAAGAAGAAGAACTGAGATTTCTGTTCGACGTTCTTCATGTTTTTGCTTTGGTAGATTAACATTAACTCGTGCGGTAAAGAATAAAATCGAGGAATGTCGTAAAACAAAATAAACTTTTCAGGAGAGTATAAATAGACCCAAATAATGCAATATAACAGCAGTGACTTTTCGCTAAAACATCTGCTCTTATCGGACATTGTAGATCAAGATTACACTGCACACAAGCAGACAGTCTGATCTTGATCTACATCGTCTGCAAAAACAACTACTTTAGTGATAGGCACTCTAAGGGTTAGTTAATGAACTCTAGTCAACAATTGTCCACACACAACACTGTCTTGTAGCGCCACCTCCACACAGGCCTGTTTTATACGGCTGTCCGCATTTCTCAGTGTTCTCTTGACATATACCGTTCCTATCCTCACACGGTCCGTCCGGATCTGAAATAAAACAGACAGTGTGAACGGTATCTTAGTATTACATGTTTAGTAAGAATACATCAAATGAATCAAATTCCTTTTAGGCCTATTGGTAAAAAGATTAGTAACTAAGATATTACGGTTTTGATTGTAATCACAAAAGATGAATATAATGTTATTTTCTTGAAAAGAATCGGTCGGCTTGACCATTAAATAACAAAAAATTCACTGATTTGCGACAAACAAGTTTCATAAAAATTTACTGCACGTTTGTTATGTATTGGAGAACCATTTTGTACCTGTGCCTACATTAAGGAACGTTGTCTACCACACGGAAGGGCCTTTTTTTCACTGTGACTTTTGAAGAGTAGTTGTATTTGAGGCGGAAAAGCGTAAAATGCAATCAGTTGAAGTGGCATTTTTAGCATGTGTAGGCCAGTGGACATTATATTTGATATAAACAAACAGCAAAGCTGTGGGTTTGCCAATAGAAGTGTAGCAGAGGGACAAAGATGTTGAATTTCACTCTATTTTCGATGTAGCAAAAAATAAACAGTGGAATGGCACCATTGTAGACATCAATAATTAAAGGGAGGTAACCCTCTAGAACTGTCCTAAAATCTAGATACCTGGATCAGTGATACTGTCTGGTTTCTCAACAGTACAGTGGATATGCCCATCTCTGTATGTATCAATGTATCCACCGTTAAGCGAGTTTTTGCACAGATCTTTCACTTTTGACCAATCCGAGACTGGGATTCCCGATATGTTTTTGCCACTGATATCAACTGCTTTTCCTTTATAATGGTAGGACGTACATACATGGTTCAAACCAACAAGGGCTGTTACCTAAAAATAACAAAATGAAAGCGATTTCTTTATGAAAACATGGGGCGCTAGGCATACTTTATTTTCTTTTAGCAGATACTGTGGATCAAGATAAGACTGCACAGAAGGCGCAGTCTGATCTTGAATCTACATTGTCTGCTACTTTGTTACACGTCTACTTTTGTCAAAATAACCATTAATAAGAAATACATCGAATGTTTTTCCTGCTTGAAAGGATCCGTTTGATCAACTCAATGCTGAAAGGGTCTAAGGTGAAAACAAAACAAAACCGAACAGAATATTGCTGTATGTAAGTGTGCTATGAGTGATGCTCCTTGAAAAGGGGGCTTACTGCATCTGCGAAAAGTGTCGATCAAGGTCAGCCTGCGCAGTCCGCGCAGGCTGACCTTGGCCGAAACTTTTTGCTATTGATCAATTTTCTGTATGTCCAAGGACCAGTCTACTTCATGGTTAATCGGCTATTTCAAAAGTGGCTATAATGGATCAATAATTATGTGATGGCTTGATTAGTATCATGTATCACGGAGATGCATTAAGCTCCCTTTTGCCAGGACATGGCTAATGTCAATATTTTTAGCAAAGATGAGGGAAAAAAAGGCAGTTGTAAAAAGTTTAACACTAAAAGCTTTTTTTAATGAATAAATGGTAGGAGTAATTAATTCTGCCGGCAATAGTACTCATTACATGTACATGAAATTTTCAGTCAAGAAAAGAGTCACAAAACATTGTGACAAATGGTACCATTTTTCGTCAGAGCAACTTCTCAATCTATTGCAGTGTTTTCAAAAGTCAACTATGACGAACGCAGCCTCACAGGAATTGGATGTAGAGTTCTATTAGGAAAACATGATGAGAAATTGAGCCGTGCCCCGGGAAAAGGGGGTCTGATGGATCTTCCCTATGCATCATATCAAGCAAGTCGTCGCATTCATAATACAGATTCTTTTTACCAATAGCAAAAAGTTTCTATCCAGTAGGTCTGAGCAGCCTGACATGGCACGGTGCATGTATTAAACCACGTTTTCAGAGAGCATGACTTAACCATTATCCTGCTAAATAAAAGAAATGAAATTTTCAAACCGATTGTATAAAGCCAAATTTTCCTATTTCAAAGGTATTTTTGGAGGAAAGATATCTCCTTAACGGACTGAGTAGATCCAATATCAGACTGCACGTTCTGTGCAGTCTGATCCTGACCTACGCTGTCCTCAAAAGGTCAGTGAGTCGCGCTTAGCAGCCTAAAGGTTAATGATTATTCAAGCTTACTTTAATACCGGATACAAGGCGTGTAACATCGTAGGTAAATTTGAGCAGTGTGGCAGTTAAACATACTTCCCCTCCAGGGGCACCAGGGGTCGGACAGTCCTTGTCTGTATAACTGTAAAAATATTTCCCGAAATGAAAGTTACTCCCTATAGAGTATATGTACTGTTGTATTTTCTGTTTTAAATAAAAAATGAGCGGCGCTCTGGCAAAACGGGTTTATTGCATCCCCGTGATACATTATACTAAACAAATCATCACATAATTTTGTATCCATAAAGTCCATTTTGTCCAACAACCGACTGCATCATGAGGTAGAATGGACCTTTGACGTGCAGAAAATTGACCAACAGCAAAAGGTTTTGACACAGATTAGCATGCGCGGACTGCACATAATAATATGGGTTGATACTATTTGCAGATGCACATACGTGCAGTCTGCTCTTGATCTACACTCTCCGATGCTCTGTCAGCAGTTAATTACAGCCATATTGATACCCATTGCATGACATGTAACATAAAGAAATAAATTTGTGTAATAGTCAACGATTCACATTCGGCAGGATAGAGGTAAACTCTTGAAACACTACCAACTCATACAAAACTCTACTTTTTTGAGGTCCAAAAGCACATTTTTACTGTTATGAGGACGATTCTGGTCAAAGTCGAGCAATATGTTAAATGGACGGCGTATGATCCAAGATCAGACTGCACGTGCACTGAATGTGTAGTCTGATCTTGATCTAGACCGTCCTCAAAAGATACTTGAATCCAGTCATTGCCAGTGAAAGAACTTACAGGGCCCTTTGTAGTTAAGTGAATGTTAGGATTACGTGGTTTGTTTGTTACCTCAACAGAGGTAATCCGAGACAAAAACTGCATATGGGTCCTGCATGACCCAGTGGTAAAGTTTAGGACTCGTGACCTGGAGACCCCGGGTTCGAAGCCTCACAGGATCTATTGGGTTTTTCGTGGGAGTATCACTGGGCAAGATACTTCAGAGCCCTAGCCTAGTACTGTTGAAACCCAGAGAATACTAGTACATGAATATATGAGCTGTCGCCGTGATATGACTGAAATAATGTTAAAAGCGGCTTAAAACGCCATTCAGTCTATCGATCAATCAATCAATCAAAAGCTGCGTAAAAACTTTTATAGAAACGAACTAACTTTCTTTGTGTGGTATGAAACTTAGTTTGTGGCTGATCATTTTACATCAATTTTACACATGACTTATTGGGCACTTTCAACAGTTGCTTCCTGAAAACCTAACTGATACCCACTCATCATGGGATTCAATCGCAGAGCTGAGGGGAAGAACTGTAAAGGGAGATTACTCTTACTAAGATCGAGAAGCAGATTTTCCCTGACAGGCATCTCTGATATTCTGTGCCGGTGCCGAATATCTGTTACCGTGGCCATCTACTTCTGTGAGTCCAATTTTACGGCTACTGTATAGGTCAAGTAGTTTACATGCATAGTATTTCGTCCAGCCATTTGTACAGTGGAGTTTCTCAGGCACTGTATGTGTAAAAGAAACGAGAACGGGATCATGGCATGCGGGTGCTAACAGTAACTGTTGGCCGCAGTTACTTTTCCAGTGAAAAATCTCAGACGAAAAGGGACGTAACTGTGCCAAAATACTTCAGGGATACCTGCTCTTGTCTTGTGGATTCCCTTTTACAATAACAGAGATACGAGTACATGTCAAAGTTTTGGCACCATGATGGCGACAATACTGAAGCAGAGGACGATTGAGCTCTGGCAATAGCGGCTTTGTTTTTTTTAAACAGCCGACCTAGAAAACTGGACAGGTTGCGTCGAAAATGTGAAATTGCTGTTTGTGGTAACTGAATTGTAAAAAAAATATGATATTGTTAATTAACATCGCTCGGGCCGACTATAAGTTAAAGGCTTGGTAAAACTAAACTGGTAGTGTCCACGTAATTTTCCTGTCGATTTATATCGCCATATTCCAAACAGATGATCGTCAGATATGATGCATATGTACGGAGAATGTCGAGGGAAGTCGGTTATAAGTATTCTATCATGCTGAAAAAAAAATCGCAAAATTATTTGAAAGAAAATATTGGGATCTACCGATTTAATTCTAACAAAAGAAAGTATTACCACTGAAGCATTGAAGCTGTAAAATCAGCTCAAATAATCAAACAATTGGCGAACAGTGTAGAGCTAAGACCAGACTGCAGAGAATGTGCAGTCTGATCTTAGATCTTAAGTGTTTGCAAAAGTAATTTCAGTTACTTCCAGCGGTTATTATAAAATGACATTCTACATTCCATTTAAACGAACTTCAAACACTAAATTGACTCACCTGGTAAACAACATTGATAATCACTGTCGGGTTTACTCTGGCACAGTCCAGTTTCGTACAGCCCGGATGCGCACGGTGAAGATGTTCTAAACTGACACTGGCCACTTTTACATTTACACAGGTGATCTTTGTCTCCAGGTCCTGTAATGTTGTACTAGGAAAGGTAATTCAAACACGAATGCTGAACGTGATTTTACCATTAACGAACAACACATTTTTAGACAGGTCCAAATTGAAAGCATATGCAGACGACAAATTAAATATGGCCCAAAAGATGGATTTCTCTTTGAAAGGGTAGATTGATTGATTGATTGATTGTATGGTGTTTAACGCCGTTTTCAACATTATTTCAGTTATATCGCGGCGGCCAGTGCACTTATCCATGCTTTCCTGGAGTCTCTGTTACCAGTACTCCGCACAATATTTTTTCCAAGCCACTGGCTGCTTTCCAACATAACCGTCGTCGAAACAATGGTCAGCGGTGAGAAAGGAATGAATCCTGTCGCAATGACTATTATCAATCCTCGGAAAGAAATTGGCTGAGCCGGGGATCGAACCAGCGACCTCCTGTTCTCCAGTCTTGTACGCTACCGACTGAGCCGCGGGGCTCGGCTTGAAAGGGTAGAACACATTTTTTTTTTCTTTCCCCCCCACATCTTTAACTCTTTACCACACGAAAAAATTTTAGACTAGTCCAAATTGAAAGCATTTGCAGACGACAAATTAAATGTGACTTAAGAATTGAAATTTGCTATGGGACGGGTAGAAAACATTGTGGGAAAAGGAGAAAATGCTGGTTACCAGCATTTTCTCCTTTTCCCACAATGTTTTCAAAGGGCTTCTTTCTCAGGGTCATTAAAAGTCGGGATTGTGGGGTAAAGGGTTAAGTGTTTTTCCCCTGGGTCGTTAAAGCACCATCATTGTTTTGTAAAGGGTTAAAAAGTTGTTTTTTTTCCCTAATTTCAAGAGGACACAGGCCCATAGACGTGTTTTGATTTTCAAACAGAAATAATAAACTTTTCCCGCAATGTTTTAAACAGTAATTTTTCTCAGTGTCGTTAAAAAACGGGGTTAACTCTTTACCAAACGACAAAATTTTAGGCTGGTCCGAATTGTAAGCATTTGCAGACGACATATGAAATATTGCTCAAAAATTGAAATTTGATTTGGGAAGGGTAGAAAACATTGTGAGAAAAGGAGAAAATGCTGGTTACCAGCATTTTCTCCTTTTCCCACAATGTTTTCAAAAGCCTTCTTTACCAGGCTCGTGAAAACCCGGGGTTGTTTGGTAAAGGGTTAAACACAAACTGTAATGGTAGTTCAAACACAATTTGTGAAGATTATTTGAAAAAGAATTTTGAAGATTATTTCAGCACAATACTTTAACCCTTATCCTGCTACATAAGTTAAATAAAACTATCAATCCGATAGTTATAACCCGAATAATGTTATTTCAAACTTTTTTTTTTTTTTTTTTTTTTTTTTTTTTGAAAAAAAAAAAAAAAAAAAAATTCTCCCCAAAAACCACAATCTTCTTATCGAAAAGTGTAGATCCGAGATCAGACAACACGTTCTGTGCAGTCTGATCTTCATCTACATTGTCCTCAAAAGGTCAGTGAGTCACTCTTAGCTGCTAAAGTGTTAAGATAATTCAGTTACGAAAAGCAAAGATAAGTCCAATGCGACGTATAAAGATGATTTGCATCCGACATTGTGCCGTTGAAGATAATTACAATGACAATGACAATATTTAAGGCAAGGTAGAAAGGACTCCGTCTTATGATACTTATGAATACACATAAATATATACAGACTGAATTACCAGTCAGCTTTTAGAGCAAGCATTTGAACATATAGTATTACTTTATTATACCCCCCCAAAACTCTGTTTGGGGGGGTATATAAGAGTCAGCTTGTCGGTCGGTCCGTCGGTCCGTCCGTCCGTCGGTCCGTCCGTCCGTCGGTCGGTCGGTCTGTAGCTTTTTGTCCGCTCTATTTCTCATAAACTACTGGACGAATTTTATTCAAACTTCACAGGTAGACTCAGTATCAAGCAGAGATGTGCATATGAAATGTTGGTTATGGTTCATTGATTTTTCACTGAGTTATGGCCCTTTCATGAAATTATTTTGCATTCCTGTGACATTAATCTGTTTTGTGACAAGGAGCTGTTGGGGGGTATGATCACGTTTAGTGATAGCTCTAGTTTAATTTGTCATGTTTTGCTTAGTTGTGGAACGCTGTGTGATCTAGATCTAATCCGCTCGCAAAAGCCACTAAAGCCGTTCTTGGATACCCCAAAGATACCAGTGTTATAGTATTCCTAGGTCCATACATATACACAGACATTGTTGACTTCAAGAATCTACAGGAGATAGTGGTAAACTACTAGACGGGTTGATTCACTTCAGACTACACGCTCCATACTGTCTGATCTTGACCTACACCGTACGCAAAATCTTTCTATCTCACCATTGGAAGGGACAGAGTTATCCCATTACCACACAATCCAGAGTTTTTCACGGCCCCTTGGAAGGAAAGCATTTGAAAACATTGCAGGAAAAGGAGAATATGCAAGCAGCACTTTCTCCTTTTCCCCAATGTTTTCTACGCTTTCACGGACAACTCTAATAGTTTGAGACAACAATTAATTTTTCGTATAAAAATTCTTTCAATATGGACGGGTCTACAGTTTTGTGGTCTGGTAAAGAGTTAATTAATAAATCTCTTACCACTGTCAGAGATGTTGCATTTGGCTCCTCGTTCCATTATTTTTCCATCACAAACACTGTCAGTACCCGATGCTTTGATTTTAGAACAAGATCGTGTCCTGACCCGCTCAAACCTCAAACCGCCAGCACACTTGAACGTGCACTTACTCCACTGCGACCAGGCTGTGAATCCACCAGTTGTGACATTTTGTTGTACCGTTAAATCTTTGAAGCACACAAAAGAGCACAAGTCTTACCTTCGGCTTATACCATTTACTAAAACAATCCAGTGTTTTAACAGTCCCGAAGGTTTTTGAAAACATTGTGGGAAAAAGGGAAAATGCGAGTACCAGAATTTTCGCTTTTTCCCTCGATGTTTTTTTAAACCTTATTAGAGACAATGTTACGACTTGAGCCACATTTAGATATTCATCTACAAATGCTTTGAACTTCGAACGGTCTAAAATATTGTGGTATAGTAAAGATTAAAAGTGTTTCTTCATCACTAAAGAGCAAATCTTACAAAAGACAAAAAAAATGAGAAACTGAAAATATCTCCTTTTAACGTAATTGAAGACATTATGGGAAAAAGAGTAACTTGTGTTACATGCATTTACACATGAGCCATGCTCTGTGAAAAGGGGGCTTAATGCATCTGCGAAAAGTATCGAACCAGGTCAGCCTGCTCAATCCGCGCAGGCTGACCTGGACCGAAACTTTTCAGTATTGGTCAATTTTCTGCATGTCCAAAGACTAGTCTACCTCATGATTCAGTCAGTTGTTAAACACAATAGATTTTGTTGATCCAGGATTAAGTACTAGTAATGACTTGCCAGGTATAATGTGTCACGGAGATGCATTAAGCCCCTTTTGTCAAAGCATGGCTTAAATCTAACTCCCCTAACCAGGAAAACTTTTCAGGGTGCATAATTACGTCCTATACCATGTAAAATCTGCTATACCATTTGGGGAAGTTGTCCTGAAACATGTAGAGCCAGTCAGCCTCTCTTAGGGCCTCATTGCCCAACCACTGCATTATATATAGATTCAGAAAGTACCTCAATTTCTGAATGAGTATACCATTTGAGTTAGCCCATCAGAAATCGCGTTACTTTCAAATTTAAGAAATTCTAGAGAATTAGAAAAAGAATGTTATTAAAAATGGTTGATGAACACGTGACTGGATCTTTGTGACCTATTTAAGGTGGGTGTCACTTGCATGCCACCAGCGTTTATGGCACATTCATGACTTTACGAATTTTAACGACAAAGAAATACCTACCGTTGTCGGTTTCTGGCAGATTTCGCAAAATAGAGACTAAACGCATTCCTCTAGTTTTAACTGTGGAATACCAAGCACTCGACTCCAGAACATCGGCAGCACTAACCCAGTTCCTGTTGGCCAAAGATGCAACCAAATTGGCCATCTGTTTAAACATTTGGATCTTTGTGTTGAACATTATATTTACAGCAACGTTCTTCGCTTCAAATGGCCAAGTTTTAGATTCCTTAAACAGTTCTGCTACGTCAGATATGGCAATATGAAGATCTGCTTCGAACGCTTCGTTGATCCTGTCGTCTGACACTGGCGCTCCTGGGGGCTGGCCAAATTCAGGCTCCTCCTTTTTGATCACGTGGCCAATTCCGAATTTCAATTTTCCATCAAATGAATAGATAATGAGTTTTTTTCCTTCGTCATTTTCTATCTGTTCTTTTACTGATTTTTCTTCGTCTTTGGTTAAAAGATCTGTGTGTTTTCCTTGAATGATAGACAAATTGGAAATACGTCGAAAATGTTGACCATTCAAACATGAAATAGGCCTAACTTGGTTCATATATATGACATGATTTGAAAAAACTTACTTCGACCCATTTCTTTGTTTGGTAACTTTATTTTTTTTATCAACTCGCTACCAGACGACAAAGAAAACATTTGCAGACGACACACAGAAAATGGCTAAAAATATGGAACGAGTCTCTGAAAGGGTAGAAAAAAACAGTGGGACAAGCAGAAAAATGCTGGTTACCAGCATTTTCTGCTTGTCCCACTGTTTTTTTCAAATATCATTCTTACAAGGGGTTGCTAAACACGAGATCGTTTGTTAAAGGGTTGCATAATGATTTTACACTGCTTTCAACAATATTCATTTATTTCACAACGGCAGCTACCTTTATTCGTGGGTTTTCCGCTTTTCATAAAAATATTAGCTCATTTTTTTTCCCCCTAATACTTTCTCCCTAGTTTATGTAAAAACATGAGATTACATGGTAAAGGTTCAACCCTTACACTTATACTCGTATGTACCTAGAATCCGAACACTTACTTTGGCTGCATGTCGGACCAGAAAATCCTGTACAACAGTGTTCCACCGTTCTTAAGTCTTCACATGGCTTCTTTACTAGCCTGTAACAAAAAAAAAAAGAAAATGATTACACTTACTGAAGAAATTTATAGTCATGTTTCAAAAAAACACTATAATTCGCGTGTGAATAAAAACCGGTCCGAATTATTGTTTAATTCGATTCATCACCTTTCTTTGGTTCGCCCGTTCGCTCGCTCGCTCGCTCACTCACTCACTCACTTTTACCAATCAATCAATCAATCAATTTACTCACTTTATTACATGCATTAAGAATTGTTAGAGTTAATTTAAACTCGAATACAATTGCCAGTGCGATAGAGTTATCTCTCTCTGAGCGCTCTTAAGCATATTTGGTAAGAAAGTGAACAAGTCTTGCGAGACAGAACAGATACCGTGCCCGTAACGAAGACAAAACAAACCATAACGAGAATTGCCAAAGATATATCAAAGATATATTAACCCTTATCCTGCTGAATAAGTGAAATGAAATTTTCAAACCGACAGTAAAAACCTAAATACTGTTCACATTACATTTCAAACTTCATATCTCCTTATCGGACGGGGTAGATCCAAGATCAGACTGCACGTTCTGTGCCGTCTGATCTTGATCTACACTGTTTGAAAGAGGTCAGTGAGTCGCATTTAGTAGCTTAAGGGTTAATTATTAATGAGACACTGCATCGCAATGAAATGTGCCATCGTAATATATATATATATATATATATATATATATATATATATATATATATATATATATATATATATATATATATATATTGAAATGTGCCTTCGTTAGTACATATAGTCGCATTTGATTGTATGTTGTATATTGTCAATGATTTGTGTTTAAGCGTGGTCTAAAAGAGCTTTTAAGTTGAAGAGTTCCACCAATGAAAATAAGAAGTGTTGCATGCCTGATGAGGAAATAAGAGCAGTCACAAAAATAATAATACTAATGAAAAAATCAAGGACATGTAATTTGAGGCTACACCATTCAAGGAAGTGAAACATGATTACAATAAGTAATTGTATCTTCAACCCCGGACGTAACATAGTCGGACACTTTAATTTCCTTGTAAAACGGATGTATACCACACCTGATCCCTGCAATACACTATTTTAGGTATAAAGGATTAGGAGCTTTCTCACCAAACAAGTTGACTAGAATTCAGACTTGCTTCATAATATTTCTCTGACAAAAGGGGATTTAATGCAGTGAATGCTCATTGATGCATACCAAGCAAGTTGTCGTACAATCATGAATCCACAAAATCAATTTTGTCTAACCACAGATTGAGGTAGAAAAGGTCCTTTGACATGCAGAAAATTTAACAATAGCAAAAGGTTTCAACCCCTGCACGTACTGTGCAGGCAGACATGGGTCGATACTTTTTGCAGATGAATTAAACCCTCTTTTCACTGAGCATGGTTCTTTTACATTCGGTCAACGAGCGCTGGTAAAGAGCCCTGCGGCTCTAGCCAAATTCTTTAACTCTTTACCTAACGACAAATGTACTGAATGGTCGAAACTGGAACCGTTTTCAAACAAATGAAATGTGGCTAGAATCACTGGATTTACTTTTTATACATTAAATGGTAGAAGACATTACGTGAAAATGAATAAAATGCTGATTACCAGCATTTTCTCCTTTTCCCACAACGTTTTCAAAAGATTTTTTTTTTCAGAGTCATTAGAATACACGATTGCTTGATGAAGGGTTAAGTCAACACCGTTAACAAACTTGAAAATACATGTACATAACTATTCATGTAAGATCTTACAATGATTGAAAATAGACAAATGAATGTTTTAGGTCCCCACAATGTTTTCTACCGTATAAAAAAAAACCTATTCCATCATTTCTACCTCATTATGTCTGAGCCATGCTCTGAAAAAAAGGGGGCTTAATGCATCTGCGAAAAGTATCGGCCCAGGTCAGCCTACGCAATCTGCGCAGGCTGACCTAGGCCGAAACTTTTCGCTATCGCTCACTTTTCTGTGTGTCAAAGGACCAGTCTACCTTATGATACAGTGGGTTGTTAGACAGAATAGTTTTTATGGATCCACAATTATATGATGACTTGCTTGGTATAATGCATCACGGAGATGCATTAAGCCCCCTTTTTGCTAGAGCATGGCTCGTTTGTTCGAAAACAACTTGACTAACTCGGGCAGAAGGTTCCGATACATACCGTGTTTTCTTCCCCATGAAGGGTTTGTTAATCTCTTCCTCTACATCACATAGACTGAATTCTTTTGTTTCACACCACTCTCCCCGACAGCTAAGGTTCGCACGGCACGTCTCTGTTACTGTAAAACGCTATTGTACTGGTGAAAGAGAAAGGGAGGAACGAGCAAAGGGCATTGGAATGAGAAAAGGGACTTAGGATGGGAAAAGGGACTTGGAGCGAGAATAGAGGGTGCGCGATAGGGAATAGGGAATAATGAAAGGGAAAGATGAAAGGGAAGGGGGACAAGGAAATGAAGGGGAACAATGAAAGGGAAGTGGAATGAGGAAATGGAAAGGGAACGACGGAACAAAATAGGGAAGGGAAAGTTGAAAGGGAACGAGGAAAGAGAAACGAAAACAGGGAAGGGAAACAGTGAAAGGCAAAGGGAATGAAGTAAGGGAAAGAGAACAAGAAAAGGGAAAGAGAATCAGGATTGGAAGGGAAGCGATGAAAGGGAAGGGGAACGAGGAAAGGGAGAGTGAACTGAAAATGGAAGGGAAACAATGAAAGGGGAGGGAAACAAGGAAAGAGGAAAGGGAAAGGAAACGAGGGAAGGCGAGGAGAACATGGAAAAGCTAGGGGATCGAGGGAAGGAGAACTAAGAAAGGAGAAGAAAACGAAGAACGGGAACGGGAATGAGGAAAGGCCAGGGGAACAAAGAAAGGGAAAGGGAATGATGAAAGGCAAAGGGAACGACGAAATTGGAGGGGAACGAGGAAAGGGAATGAGCAAATGGAAATGGAACGAGGAAAGGGAAAGGGAACGAGTAAAGGGAAAGAGAACGAAGAAAAATAAGGGAACGATGAAAGAGGATGGGAACGAGGAAAGGGAAAAAGGACGAGGAAAGAGAATGATGAGAGGAAAGGGGAAAGAGGAAAGAGAAGGGAACGAGGAAAAAGACGGGGAATAAGAAAAGGAGAAGGTAGCTAGAAAAGGGAAAGGGAAGGAGGAAATATAAGGGGGAAACGATGAAAATGAAGAGTATGAGGAAAGGGAGAGGGAACTAGGAAAGAGTAGAGGAACGAGGAAAGGGAAAGGGAACAAGGAAAGGGAATTGGCTCGAAGAAAGGGAAATGAAAAGTGGAAAAGGAAGGGAACGAGCAAGAGAAGGCAAAAGGGGACAGGGAAAGAGAACGAGTATAGGAAAGGGAAACCAGGACAGGGAAGGGGAACAAAGAAAATGAAATGGAACGAGGAATGGGAAAGGGAAAGAGAACGGGAAAAGGGAACTAGAACAGGGAAGGGGAAAGAAGAAAGGGGGAGGGGACCAAGGAAAGGAAGTAAAATGGGGGCGAGGAAAGGGAGAGGGAGCAATGAAAGGAAAAGCGAACGGGGAAAGAGAAACGAGAAGGCAAGGGGAACGAGGAGAGTGAATGAGAATACGGAAACAGGACCGAATTACAGCTAGAATATTTAGGAAAGTAAAGTGGATTTGAGGGAAGTGCAGAGTAATGTGAGATTGAATAAAATGATGGGAAACTTGGCTTATTGAAAGGGAAAGACAAAAAATTGGGGAAGAAAAGAAAACTGATGTAGGAGGAAAGAAGGAGAATAAGATAGATGGTTTGGGGCAAGAGGGAAAGCAATGGGAATAAAACAGGAAAGAGAAGAGAATGAAAAAGGATCGAGAAATGGTTAGGAGAATGAGGGAAGGGAACTTAGGGAAGAAATTTCGAATGGAGACAGGGAGAGGAATGGAAAAGGCAGGACTGCTGAAGGAAGGAAAGTGGAATGGAGGAAAGATGAATTATAGAAAGGAGAAAAAGAGGGGGAATTAAGTAGGAGCGATTAAAGGAGGTGGCGAGTATGAACGAAAGAGAACGAAAAGAAAAATGGGAAGATGAATGAGAGGAGAGAGGACGGTGAGAAAAAGGAGAAGGGGGAACAAATGAGGGTATGGAGCAAAAAGAGGAAGTTTGAGTACTCTTAAAGAGTGGAGTATAGTATCACATATGCTCCCCAGAATGAGATGCTTTTTACCGCAATTTGTAAGTGCAAATGTGGTATCTATCTCTACTTACTTTGATCACAAACAGCACCATGATAGCCCTCACAGCATGTGTATTCTGGATACTTTTCCCGCACTGGTACTTCGCTGAAAATTATACAATGCACCTGTATTTTAACCCTTACTTAACTCTTTGCCAGACGGCAAAATCTTAGACTTGTCAAAATTGACAGCATTTGCAAATGACAAATCAAATGTGACTCACATGATTGAGTTTGTGGTTAATATGGTAGGAAACGTTGTCGGGCAAGTAAAAATTGCTGGTTACCAGCATTTTGTCTTTTTTCCACGATGATTTCAAACCCTCTTCTTTCCAAGGGTCGTCAAAACATGGGATTATTCGGTAAAAGTTAGGTCTCTAATGCTTGACACGAATTCTAACCCATCACAAGACGATTTAATTTCAAGCTGGTCCAAATTGAAAGCATTTGCAGACGACATATTAAAGATGTTCGATGAAGAATTTGTCCTTGATAGGGTAGAAAACATCGAGGGAAAAGGAGACAATGCTGGTTACCAGCACTGTCTCCTTTTCCCACTATGTTTTCAAAAGCCTTATTCTTCAGGGTCCTAAAAGTCGGGATAGTGTCGTAAAATCTTGAATATAGCAATTATAGTGTTCAGTGTCAAGTAAGATTTTTGTAGAAGATGTAAACTCGACAGGATAAGACCAGGATAAAATCATGTCGTAATGATTTTCATCATATGCCGATCCAGGATTCGATTGATTGATCGATTGATCGATCGATCGATCGATTTATTGATTGCTTAGCGTGTAACGCCGTTTTCAACATTATATCAGTTATACCGCGGCGGCCAGCGCACCTATTGATGCTCTCCTGGAGTTTCTTTTACCAGTCCTTAGTGTAATACTAGTAATATTATCCTTCCCAAGCCTGACTGCTTTCCCACATCACCATTGTCGACACAATGATCAGCGGTGAGAGAGGAATGAACCTTGTTGCAGTACTATCATTAATCCTCTGAAAGAAAATGGTTGAGCCAGTCGAACCAGCGACTCCCTGATCTCAAATCTATTCAAGGATTTGAACTTATAACCCTAATTACTTGCGTTGTGAGTTTTTCCAGAGCTTCCAGGACTCTGCCGTTTATTTGATACACGAGGAGAAAATTCTAATCACATGAACAAATAAAAGAAAAACATCAGCCGCGATTTTTCAACTCTTTTAGCGCAAAATGTTTGAGCCAAGCTCTAGCAAAGGGGGTTAAATGCATTTACGTAATCATGGATCCATAAAATCCATTCTGTTTTAAACCGAATGAATCTTGAGGTAGAATGGTCTTCGGACATGCATAAAATTTACCAATAGCAGAATGCGCAGGCTAACATGGGTCGGTACGTTTTCCAAGATGTAATAAACCCCCTTTTCACAGAGCATGGCTTATATGAATTCGATGTCTATCGTACGGATAAAAACATAATCAACTAAAACTCAGATATTTTTTTTAATCTTTTAGGCTTGGCTACACAAGCAGCCGGTATAGATCTAAGATCAGACTGCACATTATATGCAGTCTGATCTTGATCTATGCATTCCGAAATGCCCGTGTCTTCGCCTATCGCCCTGAAAGGGTTCAAGAAGAAGAAGAAGAAGAAAAAAAAACTTACATTTTAAACCAGAAGAAATCGAAAACTTTCGGCATGTATCTGATAAGTGTATCTTCTTGCCCGCAATAACCACACGTAGCAAACCTGGAAATATAATGTTGGAAAAACTATGGGAATGACGACGGTAGTGATTTCGTAAGAATAATATCCCTCCGTGCTCTAGGCATTCATAGTATTGAGGGAGAAGAGGATGCAAGGAAGTCTAGGTGCGATACCCCAAGTCGTCATCGATGACACATGCGAGACTACCTCTGGGTTTTCAACTTATTTACTTCAAGCTAAGTGAAAACAATATGTCCCAGCAAAATCTTTCTCTGGTTCCGCATTTGAACCCGGAGTCTTATGATAAGAACACCACCGTTCCACACACACAAGCACACATAAAAGCCGTTCTATTTACAACAACACCCCAACCCCCGCCACTCTTTTTGTTTTCCCTGTCCGATATTGTGTGATCCACCCTCTCTGCTGCTTGCAAGTATAATTGAGCCATGCTTCGTGAAAAGGTGGCTCAAAGCAGATGCAAAAAGTATCGATCTAGTCCGCGCAGGCTGACCTGGGCCGAAACTCTCCGCTTTTGGACAATTTTCTGTATGTCAAAGGACCAGTGTACCTTATGATACAGTCAGTTGTTATCATTATATATTGGATTTTTATGGATCCCTAACTATGTGATACCTCATTTGGTACCATACATTACGGAGACGTATTAAGCCCCCTTTTGCCAGAGCATAGTTCAATTATGTTTTTTCGATCATGCCTGTCTGTCATGTACGACTGTAATCTTTCATTAAAACAAAAAAACCCTATTGAATATTTACAATAATAGTTCTTTGTTAATCTACCATATCCGCAATTTACTAGAAGAGTTTAAAATTATCTAGCCTATCCGCCATTTACAAAGACACAGCCCTTCAATGAACTAACATACATGTATCTGCCATTTACAAAAATATCCCTTCCGTGTTCTCCCCTGTCCGCCATATACAAGAGGAGCCTTTTCCATGACCTAATTCGTCCGCTGTTCACAAGAAGAGCTTTTCAATGACCCAGTTTGTCACCTATTAAATGAATTAAATAACACTTCTGTGAGCTCCCCCATACGGGATCTAGAGAAAAAAGTTTGTTTGGTCTAAATTGCCTGCTATTTACAAGAAGAGTTCTTTTTTTATCCACCTGTCTGCTTTTTACAGGAAAAAGTATCAGTCAAACACCCCATAAATCTTAACTTGCTAAATAAATTAAATGAAACTTTCCAGCCACTAGTAGGAAACCCAAATATTGCTATTTCAAACATATTTTCAAGGGAGTAATATCTCCTTATCCGACAGTGTAGATCAAGACCAGACTTTACGATCTGTACAGTCTAATCTTGACTGTTTGCAAAAAGTCCTTGAGTCGCACTTAGCAGATTAAGGGTTGAAATTAAATATTTTGAGTTGTCCTGTTTATTTGAAGGTAAATTTGTAAAAGCTGTTCGGAGTCAATATTCTTTTTCAAGGAAAAAAGAACACTCATACCATGAGAGAAAAACGAAAGCGAAACTAAAAAATGGTGAAAGTACATGTACATTAGTGTATTTCGTATAAATACATGTTTTATTTGCTTGTATAGACTTTAGTGCTAAGCGCCGTTTTCAACTTTTGTTTCAGCCAGTTCACCCCGGCAAGTGCACCTTCCTATGCTTTCCTGAAGATTGTTCCACCGGTACAAGTTTCGCACACTATCTTCCCTAGCCACTGGCTGCTTTCCCACATAACCATCGTCGAAGCAATAAATGAATTCCGTAACCATGACTATAATCAGTCCTCAGAAAGAAATTGGCCGAGTCGGGGATTCGAACCCACGTGCACCTGGGTCCCAAGTCCTGTACGGCACCGACTGTGCTACCGGGTCCGGCCAATACATGTTTGAATAACCGATGTTTTACTGCTATATATAATGCCATGTCATGTTACCTACCTCATTTCCGAAAGGAACACACATAAGAATACATGCATAATAAAATCCATCATTTCTGTTTGAAAATTACAACACGTCTGAGCCTGTTGTCCCTTTGAAGTAAGGAAAAATAAAATTCAACCCTTAACCGAACAATCTCGTCTTGGGGAAAAGAGCTTTTGAAGATAAAGGGAATGATGTGGTAACCAGTATTTTGTCCTTTTCCCACAATGTTTCCAACCCTTTTCAATACAAACCACCATCCTTATCGGACAGTGTAGATCCAAGATCAGACTGCACGTTCTGTGAAGTCTGATTTTCATATGCATTGTCTGCAAAAGGTCTGTGAGTAGCGCTTAGCAATTTTTGGACCGTGTAGCGAAGGTTGTGAACCCTTTGTTTGTATTCAATGTATTGATAATTGCAATGAGGAAGTTTTAAAATGCATACGCTTTACCCTTACAGCTCTAAGTGCAACTTCTCAGTATTTTTTTTTTTTTTCAGAAAACGTAGATTTATATCAAACTGCCTTTTCGAGGACAATGTAGATCAGTATCAGACTACACAGTAGATAAGGTCTAAGCTCGGACCCACTGACTGCTCTATTCAGGCGAAATATTCTTCTCCAAATAGAAAAAAAAAAGGGAAAAAAAAGGTTGAAATAACATAGTTTTTATCTTTTTTTTTTTTGGCGACTTGACAAGGTTCGGCCAATTTTTAAACGTATAAGAATTAAACCCTTACACTGATGAATTTCACTTTGTTTGTTTATTTATTTGTTTGTTTATTTGTTTCTTTGTTTTGTATTTGATTCAGTCACATCGTGACAGCCAGTGCATCTGCCCATGCGTTTCTCAAGTATCCTCTAATAGTACTTCTTCAGTGACTGATTCCACACTCTAACTCTTTGCCTGAATAACGCCACCTAGCGTAAGATAATGACTTTTTACCAAACGACAGAATTTCAGACTAGTCCAAATTGAAAGCATTTCCAGACGACAAAATAAATGTTATTGAAAATTTAAAATTTGTTATGGGAAGGGTAGAAAACATTTTGTTGAAAGGAGAAAATGCTGGTTATCAGCATTTTCTCCTTTCCCACCATGTTTTTAAAAGGCTTCTTTCTCAAGGTCGTTAAAAGTCGGGATTGTGTGGTTTAAAACGTCACAATCTCAAAGTCCAGTGGCCACAGAGGAATGAATCCTGTCACACTGACTTTCATCAATCATTGTAAAGACTTTAATTCAACTGTGACTCGAACTCACAATCTCTGAATTACTAGCCTAGATAGTTTACAAGTTTATTTGAAAAACAAAAGACAATATGTCTATCGTGTACAGGAACATAATACAAGAGTAAACGAAGGTTCCCGGTTTACGGTCGATAAATAGTAAACAGCATATTAAGCCTTAGACGACTGTAAAAACCCGAATTGTGTTATTTCAGACTTTTTCTTTTGAAGACAGTATCCCCTTATCGGACTGCGTAGATCCAAGATCAGACTGCACGTTCTGTGCAGTCTGATCCCCCTCCACGATGCCCGTAAAAAGGTCAGTGAGTCGCGCTTAGCAGCTAAAGGGCTAACTAGATCAATATTTCAGACAGAGAAAAGCTGCCGATTATCACTTTCATCCAAATTCATTCATTCACTTACTTCTAAAAAAAAACATTTCTCTGTCCACCCACTACATTTTACATTCACGTAGACGCATTGCAACCCGCATCTCTCTTCCTCTCTCTCTCTCTCTCTCTCTCTCTGTCTCTCTCTCTTATCAAGGGAAGCAACTTAGAGATTGTATTTAGTATTGAAATGAGAATTATTTTCCTTCAAACCTAAGGGAACGTCAGAGAAAATATGTCTGTTTCAATGTAGAGAAAATGTTCCACGTATTTCCCTTGTTCAAAACAAAATAACAAGATGAGCTTTGTAGATATTGTCGCAAAGTTATCATTATGATGTTGCTTCCCAATCTCGACACTTTTTTCGGTATTTAAAAGCGTTAGTGCATACAGTAAGCGTTTGTAAATTTGAGCATTGTTAATTGTGTTTAACTTTACATACAGTGTATATATAAAACGACGCGCGTAAAAAGTATGTTAGCGTTGGGTAAGGATTCAAATATAGATACAGAGCTAAGGATAAAGTATATTTTTTTCTTTTTTCAAAGCTTTTAAGTATATGAAAACACAGAGATTCAGGCGTATTTTTGTGGTTGCTTGTTAGTAATTCTGTTAATTTTAGCATACTGGGCCTTGACCAATAGCCTTTTTTTAATATAAACTTTTCTCAAATCAAGATATAAGGGACATTCTAATATAAAGTGATATTCATCTTCAAGTATGCTGCAAAGTCTTCATTTTCTCTCAGATCATTGGGTTTTTGGTTTAGTCCAGAATAGAATGTATTTGATTACTGGAACTGGATAGGTTATGTCCGAACACTACATGATAATCTCATATTGACCATGTTCGATAACTTGGCGCTACATTGGAAATTCATGGTTGGAGAATAGAGTAGTGTCCCTTTACTATGCAAACTCGTAGCACAGACATACTACAGATGACTCGTCTTCGAAAATGCAGAATTCCTCGTTCAGATTGTGCGGTTTCTCGACTTGCGCCACTTTTTTTTTTCATTGCCAAACATCATGGTAATATTCATATACGTCAAATCATAGAAGTAGGGGTGGCAGCAGGGGTCAGACCCCAACCTCAACCCCATTTTTGGGGAAGGAGGAAAAGCTATTTTGTTTTGCCGTTGCACCCCCCCCCCCCCCCATCCCGTGTCTGACCGCTCTTTTATTTTCATTATCGTTTACACCGAAAATATCATTTTTAGCTAGCGAAGCTAGTCTATAGGCATCATGACTGACCTAGATCCAAAGTAAACAAAAAAATCCACAGTTGCCAAATACTGCCTCACAGAAAATACTTCTTTCTGTTAGAAATCTTAATTCTGTTATATATGACAATTTAGACAAAAACAACTAAATCTCTACCTCTCTAAGTTGAACATGTTGTCTTACAAAGTAATTAAGTGAACAAGATGTCATTTATAAGGTACATGATCTTTGCTTATATGTAAATTAAGTGACCTATGCAAAGCACTCGTCACAACTCGGCCGATTCCGTACCTACATCTAACGGATTTGATCACCGGATCACCCGAGGTATGCCGAATGCTATGCAAAGCAGAGAATGACTTATTCCTACACCTCTGTAACATTATGAATGAATCTATTAATGGATAACCTAGGTATTATTAACTTGTAGCAAATGCCAGGCTATATCAACCCTCACTGGACAAAGAACCCTTGTCATTCATTATTTACATCATTGTGTATAGTTACACTGTTATGCTGAACTGTTATTCTGCCTCTTGAATATTAACCCTTTACCAAACAATTCCGTGTTTTAATGACACTGGGGAAGAATCCCTTTGAAAATATTGCGGGAAAAGGAGAAAATGCTGATAACCATCATTTTCTCCTTTTCTCACATTTTTTTCTGCCCTTTTGGAATCACGTTTCATCAATTCAGCCGCATTTAATTTATGGTCTGCAACAGCTTTGAATTTGGACGAGTGTAAAATTTTTGTTTTGTAAAGAGAGTTAAATAGTAAACTACATCTTGTGCCATTGGATATTGACTGATTGATTGTATTGTGTTTAACGCCGTTTTCAACATAATTTCAGCGATATTGCGGTGGCCAGAGCACCTATCCATGTTTACCTGGAGTTTCTTTTACCAGCACTACCGCAACTCAGTGACCTTTTGCGGACAGTGTGGACTAAGATCAGACAGTACAGAGCGTGCAGTCTGATCTTGGATCTACATTGTCCGATAAGAGAATATTTTTTTTCAAAAATGTAACTTTGAAATAGCAATATTCAGGTGTTTACCATTGGCTTGAAAGTTTCATTTAACATTTTTAGCCGGTTGAGGGTTAAACTTAAATTGGATTACAGTTAACCAATAGCACGCATAGTTCCAGCAGCTCAGTCGGTAGTGTACAGGACTTGGGAACAAGAGGTTGCTGGTGCGATCCCCGACTCGGCAAATTTCTTTCCGAGGATTGATGGTAGTCATTGAGACAGGATTCATTTCCCTCTCACGTTTCGACGATGGTTATAATATAAATGTGGGAAAGCAGCCAGTGACTTGGAAAGAATATTGTGCGGAGTACTGGTAAACGAAACTCCAGGAAAGCATGGATATGTGCACTGTCCACTGCTACATAACCGAAATAATGTTGAAAACAGGGTTAAACACCATACAAACAATCAATCAATCAGATTCGCTAGCCTGTCAGTACTTTCAGTACTTTAATTTTTTTCGCACGGGAAATTGAGCTGTAATCCTTTCCGAAATAACAAACTTTAGACTGTAACAAACCGAAGGCATCCTTATGCAGAGGACAACAAACCAGGGATAATAATTTACGATCCCTGAACAAAACTGAGCTGAATTTTTCTGAGTGGTGAAAAACACTGTGGGAAGCGCAGAAAATGTTTTTTACTATTAATTTATCCTTTTTATCGGTGTTTCAATACGATTTTTAAAAGAAACTTTAAACAAGGAATGCCTCATTGAAGGGTTATAAAAAGTTACCTCCCTCCTCCGCCATTTGAAGCTTTTCCCAACCTTTGCTAATATTTTATCCTTCAGCCGTCTTTTTATCTGAGATAGTGTAAGTACAGCACATGAAGACAATCTACAGTCAATCTTAAGTAACTAGTGAAAACGATAAGAAAGTGAGCCATGCTTTGTGAATAGGGGGCATCTGCAAAAAGTATCGACCCAGGTCAGCCAGCGCAGTCCGCGCAGGCTGACCTGGGTCGAAACTTTTCGCTATTGGTCCTTTTTCTTCTTCTCAAAGGGCCATGCGTTGTACCTCCTGATTCAGTCGGTTGCTAGACAACATGGATTTTATGGATCCATAATCATGTGATGATTTGCTTGGTATCATTCATCACGAGGATGCATTAAGCCCCCTTTTGCCAGAGTAACAGTAATATAAGAGCCTCTTTCGGATCTCGATCTACATTGGCAGCAATTGAAGGTAATCGAATTTCTGTTCTCTTCTTCGGTGGTTAACCTTTCGTCACACAATCCGCCGAGTTTTAAGGACGTTACAACAGAAGAAATCTGAAAATGTTAGGAGAAAAGAAGAAAATGCGGGTAAAAGGCATTTTCTCCTTTTCCTGCAATGTTTTCTGTACCCCTTAACTCTTTACCAAACGACAAAATTTTAGACTGGTCCAGATTGAATGTGGTTTAAATGGGAGAGATTGAAAAATTGAAATTTATTCTGGGAAGGGTAGAAAACATTGTGGGAAAAGGAGAAAATGCTGGTGACCAGCATTTTCTCCTTTTCCCACAAGCTTTTCAAAAGGTTTTTTCACTGGGTCACTAAAAGTCGGGATTGTGTGGTAAAGAGTTAAAAGACAAATCATTTAAGCTACGCTTAATTTGTCGTCTGCAAATGCTTCAGTTTGGACGAGCCTTCTATGATTATGTCATGTGGTTAAGATTGAACCCTTTACCACACAATCCCGAGTTTTAACGACCCTGAGGATGAAGCCTTTAGAAAACATTGTGGGAAAAGGAGAAAATGCCGGTAACCAGCATTTTCTCCTTTTTCCCCACAACGTTTTCTACCCTATCAAAGAAACATCATAATATCTGAGCCACATTGACATTGTCGTCTGCAAATGCTTTCAATTTGGACAAGTCTACCAGTTTGTCATGTGGTTAAGTTTTAACTCTTTACCACACAATCACGGGTTTTAACGACCCTGAACAAAAAGCCTTTTGAAAACATTGTGGGAAAAGAAGAAAATGCTGGTAACCAGCATTTTCTCCTTTTCCCACAATGTTTTCTACCCTTCCAACACAAATTTCATTTTTTTGAGTCACATTTATTTTGTCGTCTGCAAACGATTTCAATTTGGACAAGTCTGAAATTTTGTCGTTTGGTAAAGAGTTAAGTTGCATAGCATCCATGTGCACAAAGTTGTTTTTGTTGGGTTATCTATTCCTCAACTAGATTTCATGACGACAAAATTTTAGTCCAAACTGATGAAAGCATTTGCAGACGAAAAATTAAATGTAGCTCAAAGGATAAGAAATTGTCTTTGAAAAGGTAGAAAACATGGTGAGGAAACGGGAGGAAAAGCTGATTACCAGCATTTTCTCCTTTTTCCGCAATGTTTTTAAAAGTGTTCTTTTCCAGTTTCGCTAAAACTCGCGATTGTGTATGTAAAGGGTTGAGGGGCTGGTTGGGGTTTGTAAGGAGGCAGCTTTATTCTGTCTTTATTTATCATTGGCACTACCTTAATAAGCCGTGCTCTGGCAAAAGGAGGCTTAATGCATCTCCGTAATATATTGTCACAAGCAATACATCATATAATTATGGATCCATAAAATCCACTTTTTCTAACAAGTGACTGAATCATGAGTCCGCGCAGACTGACCTGAACGAAAGCTTTTTTGAAAATTTCTGCACGTCAAAGGACCAGTCTACCTCATGATTCAGTCGCTTGTTAGACAAAGTGGGCTTAATTATGTGGTGTCTTGCTTGACGGTACAATACATAACGTAGTTGAATTAAGCCCCCTTTTGCCAGAGCACGACCCATTAATGTAGTGCCAATGACAAAAGAAAGATAGAATAGGGCAGCCTCCCTAAACCCCCCCCCCCACCCTTTTTACCCGTTACCACACAATCTTGAGTTTTAAGGACACCAAAAAGAATGCTTTTAAAAACATTGCGGGAACCAGCATTTCTTCCCGCTTCCTCAATATATTTCCCACCTTTTCAAAGGCAGATTCTCATCCTTTGAGCTACATTTAATTATCCGTCTGCATATGGTTTCATTACTTTGGAAAGGGGATTGTGTGGTGAAATGTTAACCACCGGAGAGCAGAACAGAAATTCGATTCCCTTCAGTTCTTATATTACTATTGCTCTGTAAAAGGGGACTTATCCCTTTCCCAAACGACAAATTTTGGACTAGTCCAAATTGAAAGAGTTTGCAGACGACAATTTTAAATTTGATGAAAATGGCAGAAAGGTCTCAAAACGGGTAGAAAACGCTGTGGGAAAAGGAGAAATTGCTCGTTACGAGCAATTTCTCCTTTTCCCACAGTGTTTTCAAAAGACTTGTACTGCAGACACGTGAAAACCAGGGCTTGTTTGGGAAAGGGTTAATGCATCCCCGTGATGATTGATACCAGGCAAATCTTCACCAATCATGGATACACAAAATTCATTTTGTCCAGCAACCGACTCAGTCATGAGGTACAACGGATGGTACTTTGGGATGCATAAAACTGATTCATAGCAAACAGTTTCGACCCAGGTCAGCCTTCCTGGGCTGACATGGGTGACTTTTTTTTTGCAGACGCATGAAGCCCCCTTTTAACAGAGCATGGCTCCTTTGGACGGTTTAACTTAAGGAAGCCGGGAAATTGCAAGTTAGTCTGAATATAAGATTTCTAACCTTTTCCCAGACGACCAAATGTTACTCTTGTTAAAAATGAAAGCATTTGCAGACGGCAAAATAGATCCGTCTAAAATGATGTTCAAGATTTCTGTGAAAGGGTAGAATATATGTGATCCGCGCTCTGGCAAAAGGGGGCTTAATGCATCTCCGTGATCCATGATACCAATCAACCTATCACATTATCATGGATCCATAACAGCCACTTTTTTTTATGAACCGACTTAATCATGGGGTAGACTGGTCCTTGTACATACAGAAAATTTACCAATAGCGAAAAGTTTCGGCTCAGGTCAGCCTGCGCGGACTGCGCAGGCTGACCTGGGTCGATACGTTTCGCAAACGTATTAAGTCCCCTTTTCACAGAGCATGACTCATATATAGGAGTCATGCTCTGGTAAAAGGGGTTAAATGCATCTCCGTGATGCATGATACCTATCAAGACATTTGTAAGTTCTATGGATCCATAATAGCCAGTTTTTTTTTTTTTAACAACCGACTTAATCATGAGTTAGAATGGTCCTTGGGCATACAAAAAATTGAACAATACCGAAAAATCCTGCGCGGACTGCACAGGCTGACCTGCTCTATAAATTTCGCAGATGCCTAAGCCCCTATATATACAGGGCATGTGCCTCATAGACAAAGTTTCGACCTGGTCTTCGAGTCGTGTAAAATTGGGATTTGTTTGGTAAAGGGTTAACATAGTTAGAGTGAAAATTTTTATTTTTTGCGGGAAAGTGTAGCGTGTGGATAACAATTAGAAATACTAATATGATATCGTTAATCAATGAAATGATCGGACGGACAAAGCCGTTAAATAATATCAATAAACCGATCACAAATGTCAACAAAGACTGAGTGTATTGAAGTTAAATGAACCGTGAAAATGTAAATATGACCTTTGACACAATACGGAAATCATAACGGTCAACTCTCATTGGTTGAGATACGGTCTCTTTCCCACGTGCTGAAACAAAGCGACAGACGAAACGGTCCCTTTCTTTGTGAGGGATTTCCCGTTATCCGGGAGTGAGACTGGGCTATATTTTATGTCTGTGTGATTGCAGAGATCCTTGTACATGGCTGGATTTAAACTGGGAATTGTGAGACTCGGCCGCGCTGCTGGAAAAGTAAGAAATTTTGGTTTATTAGACTGTCACTTTCGCTAATATTGTTCGATGGAAGCCATTTTTACACATCAGAGTTGCCGTTCTTGACTACATACATGTATAAAAATCGAAATAGGCATGGCTGCTGTAACAGAACATCCCTGGTCAAATTTCAAATAGATAATGGTTTTTACATCGCGTCTTTTTTTTAGCACAGAAACAGCTTTCATCACTGTAGTGTTACTATTATTTCTTGGAAAAAAGTTCATCGAAACAAGATCCTCTCTGGACTTCTCATACCACCCCAAGCCCGCTTCTTCCTTCCTGCACTACTGCATTTACTAGTTAGATCTCTATCTGTATACTCATTTATTCCTCACAAAATGCATTCAAATGTTTTCCTTTCTGCAAACATATTGATCATATTTCATGTGCACATATCTTCTTTTCATTCTCTTTTCTATAAATTCTATGCAGAGATAATCTTGAAAGTTTTCTTCATTATGATGAAAATTTAGAGAAAGGACAGATTTGCATCGTCAAAACAGCTGTTGGATTACTATATCTGACAAATGTCAAGGCTTTAGCAGACAACAAAATACATTATCCATCTGTCTGTAAATGCTTTGAACTTGGATTAATCCAAGTTCAAAGCATTTGCAGACAGATGAATATTGTATTTCAAAGGGCTATAAACATTGTGGAGAAAGGTGATAATGCTGGTCACCAGCATTTTCTCCTTTTCCACGTTGTTTTCAAAATCATTTTTTCACAAGGTTATTTTACCCTTACCAAACCACACAGTGCAAGACTTCCATTTGACAGGTATTTGTAAACAACAAATTAAATGAGGCAAAATTAGTGTAACTTTTCTTTGAAAGGACAGAATACATTCTGGGAAAAGGAGAAAATGCTGGCTACCATGATTTTCTCCCTTTCTTACAATGGTTTCAAAAGCCTTCATTCACCAAGAATGTTGAATTATCTCATAATGTATGATACATCATCCCATTTGACTGGGGCTTTAACTTTTTACCAAATGACAAAATTTTATACTAGTCCAAATTCAAAGCTGTTGTGGATGACAAATGTGATGAAACCTGACTCTTAAAGGGGAAAGAACTTTGTGTGAAAAGGAGAATATGCTGATCACTAGCATTTTCTCCTTTTCCCAGGATGTTTTCCAAAGGCTTCTTCCCCAGGGTCATTAACTCTTTACCACACAATCCTGACTTTTAACAACCCAGAGGAAGAAACCTTTTGAAAACATTGTGGGAAAAGGAGAAAATGCTGGTAACCCGCATTTTCTCCTTTTCCCACAATGTTTTCTACCATATCAAAGGCAAAATTCCTCATTTGAGTCACGTCTTAAGTGTCGTCTGCAAATGCTCTCAATTTGGACTGGTCTACAATTTTCTCATACGGATAAGTGTTAACCCTTTTACTACGCAATCCCGACTTTTAACGACCCTAAGAAAGAGGCCTTTTGAAAACATTGTGGGAAAAGGAGAAAATGCTGGTAACCAGCCTTTTCTCCTTTTCCCACAATGTTTTCTTACCCTTGAGAAACAAATTTAATAATTTTAGTCACATTTCATTTGTTGTCTGCAAATGCTTTCAGTTTGGACCAATCTAAAATATTGTCGTTTGGTAAAAGGTTAAAACATAGGATTGTGTGGCAAAGGATTAACTGTACCAGAGGACAAAAATTTAGACTGAAAGCATTCGAAGGCAACAATCTAAAATACGACCGATGGAGTGAGATTTTGCATTCAATCATTTGTTAGAAAATGTTTTGGAAAAGAGAGTTACCAGCATTTTCTCTTTTTTCTCATAATGTTTTCTACCCTTCTAAGAGTATCCTCAATCATTTGAGGTAACAGGTACACTTGGATTGTCATCAGCAATGCTTTGAATGTGGTCAATCATAAAAGCTTTTTATCTGGTAAAGAGTGTATTTTTTTTTACAGCCAGGTATATTTATGTGGACATCATAATTTGTTCAAAGGTTCAGACTCATGTCAGCTGGAGCCATAAGATGCAAGCTGTTACAATGACTAGTTTGAGACAACTGAACAGCTGGTTCACCACATTTGAGATATTGAATTGTATTTCACTCTTTACCACACAATCCCGACTTTTAACGTAAGAAAAAGAAAGCTTTTGAAAGCATTGTGGGAAAAGCAGAAAATGCTGGAACCCGGCATTTTCTCCTTTTCTCACAATGTTTTCTTCCCTTCCCAAAACAAATTTCCATTTTTGGGTTACATTTATTTTGTTGTCTGCAAATCCTTTCAATTTGGACCAGTCTAAAATTTTGTTGTTCAGTAAAGAGTCAACTCTTTACCACTCAATAGATATGTAGACTTGTCAAATTTCAAAGCATTTGCAGGTGATAATTTAAATGTGACTCAAATGATGAAATTTGCCTTTGATAGGGACATTGTCTTTAAAAGGCTTCTTCTTCAGGGTTGTTTAAACTCAGGATTATGTGGTAAAGGTTTAATATTTTATGCCGATATGTGTGGAAAAATACAGATCAATAGTATGAATATCTCTTCAGCATCATGTGCAAAAACTGGCTTTGGTAGATGGCAAAGATTGAGATATTCTGTGCAGTGCCAGTCGGATCTTGGACTTATACTATCTGCATGCTTTAACTTTCTACTACTCGACATAAATGTAGACTTGTCCAAATTGAAAGCATTTGCAGACTGCAATTTTAATGTGTCTCAAATGATAGAATTCAATTTTTGATAGGGTAGAAAACATTGTGGGAAAGGGAGAAAATGCTGGTTTTCACAATGTTTTTAGCTCCACTGGCCGAAGGCCAGCGGGCTTATGTCATGGCCCGGTGTCCGTCGTGCGTCCGTCCGTCCGGTCGTGCGTCCGTGCGTCCGTCCGTCAGTCCGTCCGTCCGTGCGTTAACTTTTATTTCAAACATCTTCTTCTCTGAAACTACCCAACCGATTTTCACGAAACTTCACAGAAATGATCCTGACATGGTCCTCTTCAGAATTTCTTGAAAGAATTTGATTCCTTCAAAAACTCTGGTTGCCATGGCAACAAAACTGAAAAATATTGGAAATCTTTAAAAATCTTCTTGTCTGAAACCATAAGGCATAGGGCTACCAAATTTGGCATGTAGCTTTATGTAGTAGACCTCTATCAAGTTTCTTCAAATTATAGCCCTGGGGTCAAAATTGGCTCTTCCCCAGGGGTCACAAGTTTTACATAGGCTTATATAGAGAAAACTTTAAAAATCTTCTTGTCTGAAACCATAAGGCATAGGGCTACCAAATTTGGCATGTAGCTTTATGTAGTAGATCTCTATCAAGTTTCTTCAAATTATAGCCCTGGGGTCAAAATTGGCTCTTCCCCAGGGGTCACAAGTTTTACATAGGCTTATATAGAGAAAACTTTAAAAATCTTCTTGTCTGAAACCATAAGGCATAGGGCTACCAAATTTGGCATGTAGCTTTATGTAGTAGACCTCTATCATGTTTCTTGAAATTATAGCCCTGGGGTCAAAATTGGCTCTTCCCCAGGGGTCACAAGTTTTATACATAGGCTTATATAGAGAAAACTTTAAATATCTTCTTGTCTGAAACCATAAGGCCTAGAGCTACCAAATTTGGCATTTAGCTTGATCTAGTTGGAGTCTACCAAAAGTGTCCAAAGTATAGTCCTGGGGTCAATTTGGCCTCATACTTGGAGGGGGGGGTTCACAAGATTTACATAGGCTTACATAGGGAAAACTTTTAAATCTTGGTGTACACAGCCATAAGGCTTAGGCTACCAAATTTTGCATATAATTATAGCATTATTTAGTGGACAGTTACAAAGAGGGCCCAAGTTACAGCTCTAGGATCAAGTTTGGCCCTGCACCAGGGATCACAAGTTTTACATGGGTTTATGGAGTGAAAAGTTCAGAAACCATCTTGTTACCAGCCATAAGGCCAAGAACTCCCACATTTGGCATGTTATTCTTCTAATACAATATTCCCCATTTAGTCAGACTGTAGCCATGAGGTCAAAGTTTTATAAGGGCTTATATAGTGAAGACTTTTCTTCGTGGTTTATATTTATAAGCCAGTGGAGCGATACAGGGCCATCATGGCCCTCTTGTTTAAAAGTCCTCTCCATAAGGGTCGTTAAAAACTCAGGATTATCCTATGTGGTAAAGAGTTTTGAACAACTTCTCCCTAGATGAATTTTAAAATTTCTTGGAAGAGATATCCATCAAGGAAACTGAGCAATGACTGAGAACGTTTATCAAAGTACAATGTGTAAAGGCTAAATACTTGTTATCTAAATACCCTTAATCAGATTAAATGGCTCGCTTGATAAAGTCTCTTTGTCAATTAGCATAACTGATCAAACAATTATCTGGTAAAGAAAACAGTATTATTAACCCTTTACCGCACAATGCCGCCTTTTGACGCCCCTGGGAAAGAAGCCTTTTGAAAACATTGTGGGAAAAGGAGAAAATGCTGGTAACCAGCATTTTCTCCTTTTCCCACAATGTTTTCTACCCTATCAAAGGAAAGTTGCACCATTTGAGCCACATTGAAATTGTCGTCTGCAAAAGCTTTCAATTTGGACAAGGCTAAAAATTTGTCGTTTGGTAAAGGGTCAACTTGTTTCCAAGTATCTTTGGCTAAAAGATAACCAATTGTAACAATGAAGTTGCTTTTGCAGATGGGCGATCAAGGTCAGACTACATAGAATGTGCGAGTCTGATCATGGGCTCTGTAATTCGAAAGCTGTAGACAACAAATTACAGGGGTCATGTCACTCATGTGCGACCCTTTGCCAAAGTGTGGGACTTGAAACCTGGAGGCCCAGGGTTTGAGCCTCACTAGAACACTGGTTTTTTTGTGGGTGTGTCCTTGAGCAAGACACTTCAGAGTTCTAGCTTAATACCAGCTAAAACCAGGACATACAGGAATATGTGCGCTGGCACCTTAATATATGACAGAAATGATTTTGAAAGCAGCATAAAACACCAATCAATCAAATATAAATAACAAGTGACTTAGTGAAGATCAAAAGAGTAGAAAATTGGTATATAGTGTGTGAAAGCAGAATATTGCTTGTTAGTACTAGCATTTTCTCTTTCTCAGAATGTTTTCAAAAGCCATATTGCTTAACCCTTTCCCAAACGACAAATTTTGGACTGGTCCAAATTGAAAGAGTTTGCAGACGACTATTTCAGATTTGATGACAATGGCAGAAAGTTCTCCAAAAAGGGTAGAAAACACTGTGGGAAAAGGACAAATTGCTCATTACGAGCAATTTCTCCTTTTCCCACAGTGTTTTCAAAAGACTTGTACTGCAGACATGTGAAAACCGGGGCTTGTTTGGGAAAGGGTTAAAGGCCAACTAGTGGCCAAAAGTGATACACAGTAAAACCTCGATATTTTCAGTCTCGAACATTAGAGAACCCCGCATTATTCGGGGAATTTCCATAGTCCTGGCAAAAACTCCACTATATACATGGATCCGTAGAAATCGATATTTGACCAATCAGGTCATTGCATTTATTTAGCCCAATGTGCAGCCTTGCTGTCTGCTATTTTGGTTCACAAACAAGCGACTGTAAATGATGGAGAAGTGCGATATCATGTGTGTTTACAACGCTTGAATTTAAGGAAAAAGTTTAAGAGATGTGCTTTTTGATTGTGTATGGCTTACGTGAGATATACGAAGAGATTACAAGTTTGGATTATGATTATGATTGACAATGGGACATGAGCAAAGAGTTTCAATCAACGC